>JASFDH010001455.1:0-14841 GCA_036937195.1 Nidularia pulvinata
AATGGAGGCTGTGGAAGGCGCCCGCTCCCTGTCCGCGCCTTCACCGGTCGCGCCTTGCTGTATACGTCCTTCCCCTCGTCATCGCCATACTCATACGCGTCCTCATACGCATACCGCTCCTTCTCATAAACACCACCTCCGCCAGGCGCCCCGCGCACTCTTCTCCGCGCCTTCTCCTCCGCGACGCTGCTCCCATAATGCAGCGGGAGATGCTGCTCCTCCCCTGTCTCCTGCTGCTCCCGCGCCCAGTGCGTGTGGCTGGGCGGGTACGGTATCTCCTCGAAGTCGGACGAGTTCCTGTCGGGCTCGGGCGCACCGAAGTCGATGGCGACTGCTGGGGGCGTCATGCGGAGCCGATGTTATAACGAGGCCAGCAGGGTGCCGGAATAGATGGTCCGTGCGGATAGGCCGTCAGTGACGGGATGGAATATAGGGGCGAAGCTAGCTTCTGAAGTGTAAATTGGAGGAAACGGGGACAGCGCCGCAGTAGCTTGGTTTTGAGACGCTGTGTTGCTGGCACATGTGATCATCATCGTCATCGCTCACTGCCACGTCGACTCTTTGCTCTCTCCCATCGCCTGGCGCAGCCGATGACACCCCGGCGCGTTTCCCCCGTTTTTCCGTATTCCCGGGTTCAGTGCTTAGTTCAAGTATACGTCTAGGGAGATATTTTGCGTCCTTAAATATAAAGAGCGCCATAGTGGTCGCCAAGACCGAATTCGAACAAAAATAGCATCTCCCACAGCACCTTCATTGCGGCTCCACGAGCACAGAAAATCATTCCGAGGATGCTTCGAAGCATCGTGTATTCTACTTGGCGCTTTAAAATTCTTCTCTCCTGAACGAATTCGACGTTCGTGACTTCTAGCAATCCGGATATTTTCCGTAGAGCATCAAGTCGAGACGCCGCACCTCATGACGAGTTCATTTCTACTTATCTTCGAAGACGCCTTTGCTCTGTAGGACCTTCGAATTCTCTTGTCTCCTGTCCACGGGGCTCAGTGAAGCCACTCTTCACCTTTACTCGCTGGCCATCACATCGTGGTTTGCCATCTGTACAGTATCGAGGTACACTTTCCTTCATCCTCCGAAATACTACATCCTGATTCCGAATCAGAACGCCTACCTTATACGAGAAGTTGCCACCTTGAATGCTCTGTTCGCCATTGACTCTCTGTCTTCTCGTCGTCTGCCAACTGTATGTGCAATTACACGACACGGTTCTCGCCATTCCCTGATCGCTTCATCCTGAAGCCTCCACGAGAGACCGTGGAATTAATCGTCCAAGCGGAGATTCCCACTCTCGCCAATGGTGCCTTTCTGAGGACTCTGAACACCACTCGACCTCATCATCCCGATTTTCAAACTATAGCGCAACACGCAGCACTATACCTCTCCATCACGTGGGGTAACAGCGAAATCTCTTTCCTGATTGCCCACTTGTGCTGTTATGGGGCTCAAGGACTATGGATGCGCAATGCACGGACAGTTCGCTCTGGAACTTAACCATAGCTCAGGCCTCGTGCAGAAGATGGTTGCGATGCCGTTTCGTTTTATTTTCATTTAGGATAGCTCGCATTCCTCATTCGATCTTCAAGGATGCTGCTACGAGATGGCAGTCTGCTCTGTGCTCCTCCAGAAATCCCTGATTACAAGGCTTCTTTAACCTCTACGGAGGCGGAGCGTCTCCATCTGCAGAAGTGGTCGCAGCTCTACATCACGTCATCATTACCGGTCATGAACACATGGTCCAACCTCCAGCAAGCTCGCTAGTGTTCTACTCCCTTCTTCACTTCCAGGTGTCTTCGCCTCCGCCCTTCCTCATTCACGGTTCCAGATATCCCCGTTGAGAATTATCGTCTCTTCCAAGGTTATTATAGCGTTACTCAACTTGCTTTAGTGGTCTTTCAATCAGCATGGAAATGATGGTCTATCAGGAGCGAAGATGTTCTGCTGAATAACCCTCGGGCACCAAAGATCGAACGAGAGGCGTCTTTTTCATGCTATTCATTCCTCTAGTCAACCACGCTCTCTGTTATTTCCTGTGCAAAAGATTCGCTTACCAAAGAAATTTTACGATAGTTGCTTATCTTTTCCACTTATATCCAAATGCATAGCTGGTGAATCGAGCTAGAACCCTGTCGGCGCTGTCCGTTCGTCCCAGGCGATGGTAAGTGCCTATAGGCTCAGCTGCAGTTTACCCAATAGCTGCGATACTCAGCCTGAAGTTCATTTCCGAAATCCTCATTCTGATAACTTCAAACTGACTGCCTGCATCACTTCAGACTATTCAATCTCATCCATTTGTACACAGCCTAGTTGACCTTCGGCATCAAACCCTTTCTATAGCATTCATTGCCTTTATTCAAGCTCACTTTTGGGAACCCCCTGCTTCTTGCCTGTGCCTGCTGCCATCACTCAGAGCTGTCGTACATTCTCGAACTCTCTATGGCCAGAAGTCGACGGATTATCTGACTCAAAGCCTCGTCCATCTTTTATCGACATCTTCTACGCTGTAGTGTGCATGGTCATCAACAGAGAGCTATTAGAAAGAATTAATTTACGCCTCGCGTCCATACTCTGATCCACCAGTTTGACCACTTGTATGCAAATCGAAATAGCATCACGTCACGATCAAGCTCCACCAGGCGCCTCTCCGCGGGATGCCTGAATCCTTGTAGTTACTGCAATAGTGGATGTGATAACAGTGATGCGATATCATCTTCAACTAGATTTTCCTGGGGTTCGTGGGTTTTTTGTTAATGAAGCTTCTGCGGCCGTTTCACCACAATTTTCACTCAACCGTTCCTCTTCTCTACGATTCATCCTACTCAAAGTGCTCTTTACATTTATCAGTGTCGAAATGAATTATTGTCCAGCTTCATCATTGTTCATACATTCTCCCGTCCGGAACAGGGATCCACTGCTGGCAGAGCGACTTCTACAAGTGACCCGCATGCAGACTCCTTCGCTGTCGTGATACAATCGACTAGGATAAATTGTCACTTCCGAGGCCGAGGACCGAGCGACTCTATTGCCCGAGGCAATGTGCTGCTACATCGATGCTGCATGAATCGTCTCGTCTTTGCGCCATAATTTTTAGGTCCAAATTACAGTGCTTACACAATGCATACGACTCTGCGCGCGGCGACCCCTGCCCTGTATCAACTCTGTATACACTTCACTCAAGCTCTGAAACAAGAAGATCGCTCTGGCCGCCTGGCAAACTCAAGCTCCATAATTCTAGCGGAGATGAAAATTCGAAAGGCTAACCTTCTCTGTTCATTGTTTGCTCAGCTTCTTGTGAAGATATGTAAAATAGCTCAGGATTTCTTGTCCGGAACGGTGCCGTAACCTGTTTCTCGATGGCGACTCATCCTGTGGACCACGGGAGGCAACTGTCAATAGGAGATTTGCACCGGATGCAATCTTAATCCCATTCCTGTTCGGTGTGTTGATCCGTCGCATATACAATGCTCGTTGCCGAATGAGCGGAAAAGGTAGCTCATCATCATGTGGACTATCGCCGCCGGCATGTCGACGGCATGCCATACTCAGAGTGAGCTTTGAGCTTATTGGAGATTCCATCTTCGCTGCGGGTTTTATATTCGTATCTTTGGCACTCAGTAGGTATCTCTGAGTATTGTGAATCGAGGTCGCACAGTGGATAAGAGAATAAATTGATTGATTATAAGTCCTCCTACAGAGGTCCCTTATACTATTATACTATTATTCTACCGTATTCCAATAAACTGCAGAATCTATATACTGAGTCAATGATCACTAATCTAATTACTAAGTCCATTACTAAGCCCGAGATATTTCCCTTCTAGTAAGTTCACGGTTATGCCGGATGAATCACCTACACTGAGGTTGCTCTCCTGACTCGATATATGACTCAGTAACGCTTTACAAAGACGACGCAATTTTCTGTTGGCCGGATTTCCGAATGTCTGACCGTGGATATCGGCTACTATATTTCCATTAATCTTCGAAAGAATGTACCTCCTGCGGACTTCAAAACCTCATAACCCGAGCTAGTCTTTATCTTTTCAAATTGCTTTTGCAGGGTCCCGTTAAAGAACCTTCAAGAAGCGATCTCTGCTGCCACTGTAAACTCGATTCTCCGCAATAAGGGACTTGAGATCTGCTGCTTATGCCTCTAAGCTACTGAAAGAGAATCCATAGCTTAAATTTCGGCATCCCAAAGGCCCGTTTACTCAAACTCTTGATCGAAGCGACTGGAACACAAAAGCAACGCTATGATCTATGGCAGTTTGATGAGATCATCGATAGATTATGCATCCGCGTGGACTGTCGTAAGCGACACAATATGTCGCTGCCTTTCCTCTTGAACAAGGCAATCACGTATAAAAATTCTTGAATGAGATTGCTGATTTCCATGGGTGCTTTGTACAGATCGGTGGTCCCCACGCGCCAGTCGGCTTGTGGACAAAGAAAAGCGATCTTTGGACTCGGTGGTTAAGCCTTATATAAGCGGCAGTTCCTGAATGGGCCTCTGCCGACCCGCGGCATGTTATGCTCATATGCAATCGATCAAGACGGGCACCCGCATACGGAGTCCATTCTCCGACTGGATTATATTGCAAAGTAATTTAAAAGGTACGCCTAAAATCATCGCGAGGCTCCTTTCCCCAGAGCTCTCTCACTGGAGCAAGTGCTGTCAAGAAAAAGTTCCATATATCCCGCCTACTCTTGGAGCTGTACGTACCCCCTCAGTCCTCCATCCTTTCCTCGTCCCGTGATGCACACCAGTACTCAACAGTGCAATCCCTCGTCACGGAGCTCGTTGGACGATGCGATCATCACGAAGAGATCTGAGGCCAGTGCCGACGTAGAAGAAGAAATAAATGAGAAAGATCCTGCTGTTGTGTCGACGCTAGGTGAACCGGTGGCAGGAGTGAAGATGTCGAATACCACCCAAAATACAGCATACGAAGACTTCCCCGATGGCGGATTCAGAGCTTGGCTCGTTGTATTTGGAGTAAGTCAACAGATTTATCTGTCGTCACTAGCGTTTATCATGATCCTTACTGAATAACTTGATTCTAGGCAATGTGCAACACCTTTTCTACGTGCGTAACCTTGCCCTTTTTTTCTTGCGGTTCACTGGCACCCTTCTCTTATTCTTGGATTATTATTTTTTGATTATTCGATGGCCATGAGCCCCTCGAAGAACCTTTGATTAATCCATGCCTCACCGTGGGGCCTTATCCTCTCCTAATTCGTCGTCTACCTTTCTTCATAGAATTCCGCCATCTGACGTTTTGCTGACCTATTTTTATCGCAGATTCGGTTATGTGAACTCGTGGGGTGTGAGTAAATCCTTTCTAACGCGTTTCCGTCGGCGCCGACTAACGTTCGCGTTTACCTGCTTATGCTCGTAGGTATTCCAAGGATACTATCAGCGAAGCCTTCTAAGCGACTCATCGCCATCCACAATGTGAATTTTTTCATGTTCTTCTCTTCTCTTCTCGGATCACTAACTTCGAGATGCTATTTGCAGTGCCTGGATAGGATCAATACAGGTATATCTCTTCTATCTCATTCTCTTACTATTTTAATCTTATGCACCATTCCGTCAGTACTCTCTAGTCTTTCTACCAGGATTGATTGTCGGTCGCCTATTCGATCTGGGATATTTCCGCTCTATCTTCCTCACCTCAAGCACGTTACTTGTGGTGGCTACGTTCCTGATTGCGCAATGCACAGAATATTGGCAATTTCTTCTGTGCCAAGGTTTCGCCGTTGGGGTAAGCTTTCCTTTCCAATTAAAAATCTTAGCTAAATTTTCCTTTAAATTGCAGCTTGCATGTGGAGGCATTTTCGGGCCTACCACTGCCGTCGTTGCCCATTGGTTCAAAAAAAGACGAGGTCTAGCCATGGGCTTTGTTGCTGTTGGATCGTCACTTGGGGGAACTATTCTACCAATTGCGACTAAAAATTTGATTCAAGCTGTAGGGTAATCCTCTTGCTCGTAGAATCTTGAAACTCATTGCTGACCAGACCCTCTTAGGTTCCCATGGACAATGCGGATAATTGGCTTCATTCTTATGGTTACCCTTGGTGTTTCGAATCTGGTAAGCCACTCTTCTTACCGATGTAATCTTATGAGTCTAATCTACTATTATAGACTTTGAAGCGTCGCTTACCTGCTCGTGATGTTCCGGGAGGCCTATTCAACTTGAGCGCGTTCAAATCGGCACCATACTCGGTTTTCTGTGCGTCCGCTTTCATCACCTTTTTGGGCGTATATACAGGTGTGTACCCAATTCTGTTGTTTAAAAGCGATGTGTTAATATATGCATTTGTAGTCCTCACTTATGTTGATGTCAGCGCAACTTCTATAGGAATCTCGGAGGACTTCTCGTTATATTTCGTGTCATTCGCCAACGCGAGTTCCCTATTTGGACGTTATGTTGCGGGCAGAGTCTCCGATAAAACTGGTAAGCCTACGCGTTATTCTGTGTACATTGTCAGTGACATTTATTTTTTTTAAAGGTCCAATGAATATGATGATCCCTTTCACGGCAGTTGCCGGCATTCTGACGTACGCCTGGCCCTTCGCGAGAAGCCAATCATCCCTTATCGCCATCACGGTGATATACGGGTATGTTCTTTCTCCGGTCAATAACTTGAGTTAACCAGCCATATCTCCTAATTATAGATTCTCTTCCGGCGCCTACGTTTCTCTTCTCTCCAATCCAATCATGGAACTAGGACATACGGATGATGTCGGTCGACGAGTAGGAATGTTTATGAGTATCTTATCCATCGGTGCTCTTGCTGGTCCTCCCATCTCGGGTGCGATTAATAGTGCGACTGGAGGCTTTGAGGCTGTTGGATACTATGCTGGTGAGTGTTTTACGCTTTCTATGTTAATATCCGGTATTAATTTTGTGTTACGCAGGAACAAGTGTTATGCTTGGCGTTGGACTAATGTGTGTTACTAGGCACTTAGTTTTGAGGCGATTGGTTGGAAAATTTTAGATTTCGTCTGCATTGGCAGTGCTTAATTTTATAAATGCAAGCCTCATGTCTCTTTGGGACTTTGAATTATGTTACAATTAAATAATTCTGAATTGAATCACTACTCATCTAAGAGTTTCGAAGGATGTCAGAACAAGATCAAAATGATATATAATGTGTATGGTGTCGGATAAAAATGAGTAGCGACTGACTATAGATTATTACGACATAAATGCCATGGATAAACTCACTACAATTAATGAACGAGATGAAAAACAACTGGTGAAAGGCTCCCGATGTAAAAAAAAACACGTTTTTAACGAAAGAAAAGAGAGAAAAGGCGAAGGCATACTATGGTTGTTAATGTGTAGTGGTTTCAAAAGAAAAAGCATCGCTCATTCATGCTGATCAACTCCCCTGACAGTACATAAAGCATCTGCGCGCCATTCTATCTCTAGAATAATCACTTCTTCTAGTACTGTTCATTGAGGCCAGACTATGGAACATGGTAAAGTCACTTCAAAGAAGGCCACCAATATCCGCGTCGGTGCTTAAATAGACAATAGTCAGTAACAACCACATACGTTGAGAGATACTACCTAGAGATTTCCTACCTAGTTACAGAGGATACATGGTCAGATGGCGATCCAGGACTCCAGGTATACCTAGAAATGAAATGATTTAAATCTCTGATCGGATATCCATGAGGAACACATAATACCGTTTGGAAGGAGATTCAGACGCATCGCGAGTGTTCATGCTTCAAGGTTATTGTTTTCAAATAAGAAAGTGGCCATTGATGTATAAATCTGAGCTCACTTTGTCGCAGTGGATAGGTCGCCAGGTGACCAGATCCATCTTCAACCGGAAATCCTTTTTGAATATATGAACTCTAACTGGAGCAGATGTCAAAGCATCTACCTTTTCAAGTGTTGAGCTTGGGGCTCAGAACGACGTGCATTGACACTAAAACACAACCCAAATCTCAGCATTCAAACACGATAATGTCCACGCCAAAACTTACGTTGTTTTAGGCGATATAGTGTCATCTACCCAAATCCACCTATCACAATAACAGATTGGCCACTATAAACTATTATTCGATCCACCATACCTCTTTCCTTGGATTTCAGAATCTGAACGGCGAACATTAACACTGTCAAAAATGCAGATATTAATACACAAGCACTGTAGTATATGTGGTTTTACCTACCTTGTTTCAGGCGTTATGCTGTCATCTGTCCAAATCCATCTATTCAAGTGATTGGCTGAGATCTATGCCCATGAAATAATTAGCAAACCACCCTCACCTCTTCGCACTAATCTGGGGATCAGAGCTACGAGCGCTATCATTTTTGAATACGTATGAGTCAGATACCATTATTAGGATGATGTGGCATGATATGTGAACCTTACCTTGCTTCAGGTATTACATTATCATCGGTCCAAATCCATCTGCCAAAATGACTCAATGTTAGTAATTACAACACATAGTGTTGAATGAATCTCCAGACCTTTTGATAAACTTCTCGTGAATAGGTGCCGCATATGCGTTTGCAGCACGAATGTCGATGGCAGCAGCAGATGCCACTTGTGAACTGCTGACCATTACAGCCAACACGAAAGAAAGAATGTATGAGAATCTAGCCATTTCGTATGTTCAGTAATGTGGAGGGAGGGTGCGGTATTGACTCAACACACTCTCTCGGCGCTCGTCTTTGTACAGACGATGAGCGCCTATCTCATGAGCTCTTTGGAATTCAAATCTTCATTTGGCCCGTGAGAGGTGTGAAGACAGGGAATATGTCCTCAGGATAGCGTTTATCATGTCTGCAATGCTGCTTCTTGACAAATGCCACGGACTAGAAGCCTTATTTCTAAAGCACGTAGAGCGGAAATTTATTGAACAGAACGCGCGCTCACCAACAACTTCTAGGCTGAAGCCATATCGTGATATGTGATGGCTGGGAGTTTTGCTCTTCCATGTGATTACAAATATCCATTATCGCTAAATATACATGACAGGGAAAATGCCACCCCAGTTGAGTGAAAGCTATCTGCCTTTCATTAGAAATTATTGACGCCTTCTTTCGCGAATCACGAAATATGTATAGAGGACCAGTCAAGCCTGACAGGGTGTATGAAAGAAACGAAGATAGATTTCGATTGTGCACATTCTACATAGCTTGCGTATAGAATACGGAGATCATAGATAACTACCGGAATATCATGACTACAAGAATGTATTTTTGACGCTTCATGTTAGATTGTGTACATGCCTGGTGTCAGACAACTTTTCGCCGAAGCTGACGACGGTCCAGAAGGATGCGAAACAGATATGCCGATGAAAGCGAATGCACTGAAGGGGTCACTAATTTGGGTACAAACAGAAGTTTCGCGAAAATAGTTCACGATTAACAGCCTAAGCCAAGGAATTTGAGACAACGAGTTCAACGCATGCAGTAGATCCTGCCAGATTGCACCAAAAGATTGTACAGCGGGAAAAGCCGGCAGTTCCCTTTGTTTGCCAACGGGCTTTCGGACAAATAATTTTCTTACAAGTCTCGACGTTCCCACGCTGGATTCCGATTTCCGACCTAGTCCAGCATATTTTGTCAATATTTCGCTAAGAATATTTTATTCCTGTTTTCGCCTTTAAACAAGTGTGCCAGTGACTCATAAGTGATGTAGTAGAAGTGAGAATATTCTCGCTCAACTGGGAACTTCTTCCCGGCTGCTCTTCCTTTTCAGGAGCGGCCATGCAATTAAGAGCAAGGCGCGTTACACCTGGGCTTCTGGATAATATTATATAGGTTTCCCATCTTATTTCTCCCATCTATTATTTATTTTTACATGTTCAAAGGGCCTCTACTTCAATATTTATTTAAATTATTTGGACTTCGTCTCACTATTTTAATCTGCAGGAAAAAATTGTCAAGCTGAAGTCCGTGGACGGAAAGTAGCTCCTGGTATAATATAAAGTACATTAAGGAGAAATAAGAGAACAATGTACAACTATTGTATTCATAAATGCACTTTGGAATAAAGCCAGTGATTTTTGACTGTAAAATGGCGCTTACCGTTGACTGAGTTCCAGCTGTATCCAAAGGCACCAAGAGCAAGGCTTTTTTGATTTCAAAATAGTAACTATTGGATATTGTACGCGATTCCTGAAACAAAGTTGGAAAAAAACCAATATACACCATAGCCCATGCAAGGGAAAATATAATAAAACGCGCCTCTTGCACCAGTAAATAATTCTAAAGTTGACCGCAGCATGTGAGAAGGCATTGCGTGTGGCAAATCGTCCCTAATAATCATGGAATGACTTTTTTTAGTGGGGAACTGAAGCTAATGGAATGAAAGCAAATAAAAATGGAATTAGAGATATAAGTAACGTTGAATTACTTAAAACCTTCGCTACTTTTATATGAATTTATTTTTTCCATGGCACAGCTGTATCCAACTGCCGAATCACACACCGAGGAGAATTTACTACTGCTCACACACGCAGTTCAATGTCAGCCTTCATAGCTTAACAGCAATCACGTAGGCAGTAAGGAATATACTCTAGGCGACAATAGCCTCCCTAGTTATTAAATTTTTAACCCTTGGCGTGCTGAGGATAGCGTGCATTATAAACAAGAATATAAACGTCTTGCATGTATGTGAGTAGGAAAGTGTTGATTGTGAAAGTGTTGAATGAGAAAGGACCCACACTAAGACAATACGGATGCACGACTTTGACAGACTTCAGAGACGTTAAGTTCCCGGACTATGCTTAGTCAAGCCACTTCCATAGATCATGACTCACGATTAGACAGAAGCACTATATATTTCAAATATCATGACGCATAGCACCCTATACCAGGGAATATCAGGATATGGGAATCTTCAAGCAAGTGTTCAGTACCATGGCGGCTAAAATGCACTCTGACGAGAATTAGATCACCAAACTGTCAAGTTCGGAAGAATTATATGACGGGAAGGTGGGGTTCGCCAAACTACAGGCGAGCTCTTGGACGTCGACGTGAAGGACAGTTTCTGCACTGATTTAGATAAGAAATTTTGCGAGTTACGATTGCATCACTGAAAAACACGGTAATTATGCAGTCAGTCCAGGGGGGCGCATATGAGACTCAGGAATGGCAAGACAACGCACACGCAGCTAATGTCACAATGGCGCGAACCCTGGCAATTGTATGCTCTGCTAGTTTTGCAGTATGGACTTTGGCATGTGAGCTATGATAAAGCAGAAGCAGGTCACCGCAACCTTGGGTCAGCCCAAAAAGATATATTAGAGGTCGTATTATAAATGCGTACAGTGTATTGAATTAACCAGCGCCATGCCATGAGACAGTTATTACACCTGTTATAGTAATCATCTCGCGTACACATGATTTCGTTTATAGTCTGAAATGGACAGAAGAACAACGTGAGGTGAGAGTTTGAGATGAAGATACTAGTGACCTGTTAAAGTTCGAACCTTTTTTAGTTGATGATATAGAACAGGAAATCACAGAACAGGGAGAGAGAGTCGGTATCGTTCCACCTTCGACGTATCCGCCTTTTATGGGAATCCACCCCCTCTAAGAGGCAATGCCATTCCCGCACCACTGAAACACGCAGATAGGAATACAAGCGCATTGACAGCAATGGTTGGGTTGAACGTGCTATCCAGAGATGGGAGAGCTGCGGACATAAGGATATAACAACTATTTCGTTTTAGTTCATCAGTTCTGGGGAATGGAAGGCGGAGAACTGACCTTTATGTGGCAATAGAAAAGACGAAAATTGAAGGCAGGGTGAGAAGTCAAGTCAAGACGTCGAAAAATTATAGCTTAAATTATCCGCTGTTATCACTTACCGAGACTCTCGGAGAGATGGATCATTGCCAGAGCCCGTGCGCATGAATTGTCATTACATGCTGCATGGAGCTTGGATTATGAAGTCCAGCAGATTACGGCATTCAGCGAAGAGACGAGGCTGCCGGATTATATTTATTAGCAATTCACCAAGCCTCAGGCTTCAATATCGAGGGGGGCGCTTAGCCTTGCCGGTTGTTCTTTCAAGTTTGCACACGGGAACGACTCATCTACAAGCAATGCTGCAGATAAAAGATTGTCCATGTGGGCGCCGTTCAAAGTCCGTAGTGGTTGTTTTTATTTTTTCGCGTGAGAGCTGCTCCCTCGAATAGCATGGTGTATCCAGAGGTAACTACCAATGGAAAGCCTGCCTTCCACTAGTGTTGTATAAACTCCGAATTTCGGAGGTTGAAAGATATAAGGGTCAAGTCAGTAGATTACGGTGGTTGCACGTTCAAATTCGAGAAATGGATTACAGAAGAATATAAAATGCTTTTGACAGTTATCTTCACAAGCAGTGTGAAACGGAGAGTTTTAAACAGAAAATATTAGAAAGGTGGATTACACGGCCTAGTAATCAACGCAGATCACCTCAACATTGCGCTCGAGAACAGTGCATGATCATGTCAGGTAGGCTTGGGGTAGGCTTCTGTCAGTGTGCTGCCTAAGTCCTTCGCATTCGACACAGGCACTAAAAATAAATGGAAGTCAGGGGGTAAATGTAGACGAAGAATGGAACAAGCAGAGACTGGAGAGTACTGGTCATCGTGGTTTGCCAATTGGAAATGAAAGGAGTGTGACATGTAACTACAGCCTATTATCTAGTCACGCTATTTCCACCCATCTTACTCAGCAACAAATAACGTCGAAGGACCGTCGTCGCCGACGGCGTCAACGCTCTTTACCACCCTTTGCCGGCCAAACGACCACCGGCTCTTACGATGAGCCAAGTCTCGGCGCAGAACGTCGAAGAGGCCTCCACCATCGCCGCCGACTTCATCTACAGTGCGCCCCCTTCATTCGCGGACTTGAGCTCGCAAACTGACACATTTGCTAGGCATCGACAACCTCCCACAAGAAGTCGCACACCTCCTGCAGGAGATCAAGTTCCGCGAGGTCAAAGCCCAAGGTTGTCTTTCCTCCCCTCCCACTCCCATACCTGTCCTAACCCGCCCTCCCCATCCATGTAGAGCTGCAGCAAGAAATCGACAAAGACTCCGCCCGGTACATCCGACATGCTATGCGTGCCTCCTCCGCCGCCTCGCAGCCCCCCACGCCCGGCGCCAGCCCCGCGCCCACGCCCTCCCGCGCACCTTCTCCCAAGTCTACCGCCCTCCCAGGCAAAATCGCCGCCGCGTACGCGCACATCCACGTTCTTTCTCAGGAGAAGGTCGCGCTAGCCCAGCGCGTGATCGAGGTCGTGCATCGGACGAAGGCGAGGCTGGACCACGAGCTGGTGAAGGTGCGCGTGCTGCAGGGGGAGAGCGCGGAGGGGCCGGTGGGGGGCGTGGGCGCGTTGGCTGGGTTGGGCGGACTTGGGGGGTTGGTGCCGGGGGCGGGGACGGGCAGTGCGGCGGATGCCCTGGCGAGTGGGAGGGATCCGGCGCTGAAGATCACGGAGAGTTTAAGGAATGTGTTGGCAGGCGCGGCGGTGGGCCAGAGTGTGTCTGCGGCTGCGTCCCCGGCTGCTGGAGGATCGCATGGACATGGGAACAGTAGTTCGAATAAGAGTGCGCTCCTCCTCTTCTCCTTCCCATTCTTTCTTCTCCCAAACACTAATCCTTTCTCCATGTACCCCCTTAGAACGCCGCATCGCCACCCCTACCACCAAGGCCTCCCCCACCAAGCCCCCCCTCCCCCACTCTTCCTCGCACCACTCAACTTCTCACAAGCGGCGCTCCTCCTCTCCCGCACATGCTGCACCCCCCGCCTCCGCGCCCGCCGCGCGCTCCCGGCTCTCAAGGCAGATCCACCCCCCGCAGCCGGAGGACGCCGACATGGACGCGGAAGGCGAGGAGGACGCGGAGGGCGAAGTGGATGGCGGCGACGGCGAAGGGGACCCGGAGGCGGATGCGGATGAGGATGAGCGGCTGTATTGTTTCTGTCAGAAGCATAGTTATGGTGATGTGCGTGGGGTTTTGCTTCTTCCCCCTTGTCTCGTCTCACTCGCGTCTTACCCTGTCGATACAGATGATTGCGTGCGACAACGACGGATGTCCGTACGAATGGGTCAGTCTTCCCCCCTCTCTCCTCTCTCCTCTTCTTCCCGTACTTACTCATCGTTTTCTTGCACAGTTCCACCTCTCATGCGTCGGCATGAAGCAGCCCCTCCCAGACAAATGGTACTGCTCCGCATGCACCGCTAAGGGCGCGGGGCAACCCACTGGGCGGAAGGGGCGGAAAAAGTAAGCGCTGTCGTGTACACACGAATGGATCCTCGACATCCTTCCCCCGCCTGCTTCGCTTTAGGGCTTATCCCTTCACCACTATCGGCATCCCTGCTCATCGTTGCATACATTACTTCGCCACTCAAGCCTCACCGACGCAAGATCTTATACCTGTACTATACCTTACCCTACTAAATACCTCTATTCTTTCCCTAGTATCTCCTCTCATACTGGACTTCATCTGGTACCAGGACTTGTATGGTTGGGATAATCATGTTGTATGTATTATACCTCATATCAGTAACCAATTATTAGCGCCTTCTTTTCTTGTGCCTTCTGAATCGCTCAGCGGACAGGTTGATATTTTCAGGTGTATTCGAAGTGTCTCTCAATTTTACATACATCCACACGGATGGTCAATTCCTCAGTTCTATCACGGATTTACATTCGGAAACTCATGCTACTACTCTGTAAAGCTAGCTATTACACCACAGAACACGAGGACGAAGCAGCCAAATCATTAATGTAACGACCGGGTAAAATGGAACACGCTGGAATTGCACACAGCGCAACCGTTGGACTATCTGTCCCACTAATAC
>JASFDH010001456.1:0-14820 GCA_036937195.1 Nidularia pulvinata
CATGGCGCAGGCCTTGCATGGATCGCCAAAGCAATCTCCGAACATTCCACTATTGGGGAAGTGGTATACCTTGCTTTTCGTGATCTTCCATCTTACCCCCAGGATCAAGTACTGAGGGAACTTAGGTTACCTGCTTATCAGAACCTCCAAAAACACAAGGGAGACTCTATGTTAGACAGAGATATACGATGTCTACATTTTTTACAGCATATTCATGAAAAAGACAATGATGTGGACCATCGCTGGATGTGTCACCGGCAGGAACTAGTCGTCAGAATCTGCAATATGACGTTGGATTTGTCGAAAACAGGGTTATCTCAACTCGAATATCCTTCTTATGATTGGCGGAAACTCTCATACGGTGAGCCAGGCACTATTTAATACGAATCCATCCCTTACTATACTGTTATGCCTCAGATTTAAAGCGTCAGCAAGCATTTTCATTGGAAACACAACTTGCAAAACCTGTGGCCACACTGGAGCCCTTCATCCTCATAGAACTGCGGCGCTTCATTAGGTCTTGGCAAAACGAGTCGCTCCGCGACTCTCCTGGTATTCTGGACCCAGATTTACGACGGGCATTGGGACATTTTAACAAGTCTCTTCAGCATAAACTTACGATTTCACCATCCACCAACATCCACAGAATCACAGATTATACTTTCGCTGTCACAACCCACGACGCTGGAATGTCTCCACCACGTTGGAATGCACTATATCTTGCATGTCCAGAATTTGTTGACACCTTCCAATCTCTGATCAGGTGCCTCTTGCAGACATCCCGGAGCTTGAGCGTTTGGACAGGCCGTTACAGTGATTCAGGAAATCACAACCTCGATCAGATCTATTTCGACATCGATATTGGCAAAGCGCTCCCATCTACTGAAGGGAGGTCGGATGAGACACCTGGCAGAGGTGAAATGGGAAGGGCGAGACAGGAATGTAACGCACTGTGACCCCTTCGTGACGCGTGGGGTGTGATATGTACCACGCGCGAGGCATACGACACGCGTCTGATGACTCAGCCGTGACCATCCCAAAACTTTATGTATCTGTCCACCAACTACAGCTTGCTTCAACATGAAGGTTCCAGCCTAACGACTAGGTCAAGCAAAGAGTCTCTTTCTAGTGTCACCGGTTGTCTTGATCCAAGCAATGCCAGTGTCTGCGCATAAACTTCCTTGGCTTCTCATTCCTTCTAACTCGACGTTCTGTGATCAAGTACATACTATCTCCTTTGCTCTTCTGAATCACTTTGCCATCCAAACTCTCGCGCGGATGGGAGTCGGTTGCGATCAAGATCTTCTTCCGGTATTTGGGTTGTTCTGGCGCACTCGACGGAATCCCCTTCGAAACACGGAGTTCACGATTTTCGAGCGTGAGTGATGTCACCAGGCTTGAGTATCAGCTCCACGGGTGCGTCTGAGGTGCTATCTGCGTTCTAGTTCTTTTTCGTGCCGGATCCAGACTGTCCAGCCATGACGTACTATGACGAGGTGGGGTTGTAACCTGCAATACCGCTGCAGATGTCCTATTGGGATCACGAGTCCGTTCGACTGGCTGCACCTCCCCACTCTTCTAATGGCAATTAATCCGTCTTCTTTGGAAAATTACAACATCGATACGCTAAGAATGATACCTCTTTAGACCTAAGCTCGTGGTTTCCCTTGCGAAGACGTCAATCTGGCACCAGCTATCCAACGTTGTCATTGATTCACCACCCCGTGGCGCCGGAAGGGGAGGCGACCCTTACTAGATGACACTCGCAGATGCCTAGCGGCTCTGGTTGTGCTCTAGAGACCAGTACATACAATAGCGGCACTGAAGTCCGAGAGTGACCAATGTGACGAGGACTCTTTCACCAGCTGTAGCCAGGGTACGTCTGCGCTCTATACCTTTGCTTCCATCTTCACTGAAGTTCATCCTCTTATGTCTAGCTCAAGGGCTGCGACCTTGAGGGGGTTTCTCTGGTGATGCTGCAGAAACCTTTCAATGCACCGCTGTGACCAGGCGCCTTCGTTCGACTGTACCCCCTTCCAGCCGGCCTGGCCAACCCGCAACGTCCCTATCCTATTTGCTTTGAAACTGCCTCTCTTCGCTACGTCCAAGTACTTCAAAAGCAAAGGCACCAATCTGCCTCCGGCCACACAACCCTACGACGGCTCGCCGGGGAAGGGGATGGTGAGCTCTACTGCCATGTGTACGACGACGACCATGTGCCTGTGAGGGCGACTGCGACGATCCGTGTTGTCCTGTGCTACCTGTGGGAATCATTGTTGTGGGAGACTGCTCTCTAGGTGTTGTGCATCGTTGATCATGCTCATGTGCAGCTGAGCCTGCGTGCCTTATCACGATCGTCGTTTCATGTTCTCCCTTTCGTGCGAGCCCTTTGATATCTATCCTTTCTTATTCGTCGTTTTATGTCCATCTTTTCCTGTTCTTATTTTTTTGGTGGTGCTTTAAGTTCGTTCTTTCGCCTTCATTTGTTTTCTGTTCTTCCTCTTTTGGCATCCTTCCTTTTATGACTGTGCTTAGTCATGGCATGTTTACCCTTTTACATTCGTCCTTAAATACTCCACCTTTCTTTCTTTTTCGTTGTCCCGTGATCCATCTTTCCTGTCCGTTCACTCTCATTTGTCCTTCTGTGTTCGTTAAATCCATGTTCGTCCTTTCACTATGTTTCTCCTTTCACTTCCGCCTTTTCATACGTGGACAGGTGCTTTCTTCCTTCTGCTTCTTGCGGTCGGCCTTTCCTTTCGACCTTTAAAATCGCCCCAACTTTCATTTACTCCCTTTCACATCCATTACTCTCCTACTTATCCCCGTCCAACTCTTTGCAGGTCGCCACGCCATCCCAGCCGAGGCGAAATGACCAGGTCCGATAATAGGATGTGTCCTTTCTGCCACAGTATGCTCTATACTTCTGGAGATATTGCCGGGTCACCCACTGGAGCTACCTCTGCATGTTCTGTTGTATATATGCATGCCCTAGACGACAAATTCCCGCTCGCCATACACCTTCTGCATGATGTGGCTCTGCACGCTTCGCATCAGCAATAATGCTATGGCCGAATGTCTATCGTCTCTTTACAGATTCTCCTCCGTCATTTCTCAATTAATACGAGCCTATTTTTTTCGCACGATCCCAGAAGCCGTGCTAGGCGCTATGTACAATGGTAATTGCGCTGTGGTGGCGCTTAGGTATGTTCACCGAATATGGCTACCGTCTCTATTGCCCCGGCCCTCCCGCCCTCATATTTCGTGCTTCTTTGTTTGCCGGAATGGCCGGCGATGAACAATGGGCGCGAACCGGTGCCCCGCCTAGGCATTGCAACGGAATGTCAGGATCAAAGAACGGTGTGGCTCGGATGGCTCATCACGTACATTGGCCGTTGGAACTGTTATCGATACCCAGGCAGTAGCGATGGCTCTGTGTGGAACTTCCAGCTTTCTCTGACACCGCGTGTGTTGTTATTCTTGTCTCTTGTGTATATTTGAGCTTTGCTTGATGAAACATGAAGCTAAATATGCTTGTGTACCTAGGACTGGCGCTCAACTTCGATACCAGCTGGGAACAATCATTCGAGTAGATGCTTATATATTTGCGTGGAGGTAATGGTATTACGTGTGTGTGCTGATTGTTGGTGAGTCTTGTAGATCGCTGAACGTTGGTTATTGGCGTCAGGTTTTGATATACGAGAAGAGGCGTGAAAATATGCGTATAGACTTCTGCTTTCAATCTTGCTGCTATCGGTCATCTATCGGGAACCAGAAACCTCCAGTACATAGTGTATGTATAGAGGTTCTTTAAACAAATAAAATTCTCACCCAAACTGAAGCAAGTCATTGAAATTGTGTTGAGTAATTGGAACATATGGACTCGTACCGTAAATCGGCGCGAATGAAAGGGTACGACCAGAATAAGTTGAAACTGAAAACATACTTAGCCGCCAGCTGCCAAATGTTTGTATTCACGAATATTATACTTCGTTGATGCGATCTTCTATGACCAAGATACCTCATCTTGATGATACCTACTATTTCCGCAAGTAAAGCTATGGACTCGCAACAATCCGATTCCGTACCATGCACCCAAGCCGGCGGTTAATCATGATCCCTGGGAAATGCGCTCGGACATTATTCGGGATTGGGATAAAGGCATGTACGAGTCGTGTAAAGATGAAACCCACCAGCTGCTTATATTCGTGAGCTCTGCATGATTTATTTTAGCGCCGCTGTCCTATAACTTACAATTCGTCAACTTTAGGCTGGTGTTTTTTTCCTCGCCATAGCAGTTTTTACTCTTCATTCTTACACGTCTCTCCCTCGACCTACAGGATACTACTCTGGCTCTTCTCCCTCAGACATCTATGCAGCTGGATTGTGTGAACGGACATAAAATTTTAGTACCGACAATGGTAGCTATCCGTCTTTACTCTGACATATTCTAGCATTCGCATTATTATTTTCTTGCTCGTTAGCCTTACGCTTAGCTTGACCACTGTTCTGGTTGGTATACTGTGCTTGCAGTGGATTAATGAGTACCACAAATCCATGCTGCCAGTCCAGGCCGCACAACTTTCACGCGGGGCCTAAGTATAGGGATCGCGCCGAGTGCTCAATGCTTACTCTGCGGATATGTAGCTCGTACGCCCTCGTATACCTACGTAAACGGACGTCATTTGGGTTTTATTGAATCTCTCAAGTTGTGTCTCTGGCAGTTCCAGTTCCTGCCGAGGAACTTTGTCGCTTCAAAGTTTCAGTTCGTAACAAAGACGGTCATCTGAGGCTCACACTACAGTAATCCATTAATACCGCCAATCCTCCCGCTACTAAATCTCAGAGCGGCTTCTCTGTTCATTTCGAAACGGTGGGGAAGAGAATGGACGCCGTATAATCTGGGCTTCCATAAGTTACAATCCCCCATCATCTAGCAGCAATAGGCGCAGTGTAATTAATGGTACCTCGTAACCATCTCCTTTCACTTCTAGAATTCTGATTACTTGCATGCCATACAAGGAGATCCAGGTTCTTCTTCTCGATCATTCTCATTGTTTGATCCATGTAAGTTTTGTGCTGCTGGTTTAATTCATCTGGCCTAATCGTTACAAAGTAGTGGATCTTCCATCCTGGGATCCCCTTTGTTAGCTTAATCCGACCTCATATCTGAAGGACATAGTGGCTTGCACTATCTCCTTAATGCGAAGTTCTCCAACTTAAAGCAACACCTGCACTCAGATGCTGCGTTGTCTCTGATGACCGACACCCAACTTCATACCACCCGAAGGCACTGAATCCGCCTCTGCGGCATTTTTTCCGTTAAACGGTGGGGCTGCTCCGCATTGTCGCAAACATCTCAACTGTCTCCAGTCGGACTGTAACAGACAATTCGTCAACGAACGTACTCGCCAAGTTCAAATGAAAATCTATCAACCGAAATCTCGGCACACCTTTCCTTGTACTATGAGCTGCTCGGAAGTGTTTTCCCGCCAACATAGCCGGTTCCAACACGAGGTCAGCAGAGAATGCTAATGGTCGTGTGATCAGTGTCGTCGATTCTTTCGTTTAAGAAAAAATCACAGTTGCACAGGAGTGTCAGGATAGACACATTCTAGTAAGTGATAATATTATGGTTGTATACCAGTATTCTTATTCCGGTGCCGTCTTCATAGACCCTACTACATAATCCCAAGGGTTTCAACTCATCAAGTTAAGCAGTAATTCACATATGGCTGCCTTGTAGTAGTTGCTTACATACTATGATCCATCATGATAGCTACTAGTGTGTCCCATTTTTTGCATAGCCTGATGGTCTAATAGTACGGTTGCTACTTCGGGTAGAATAGGCTGCGTACTTGGTCCATTTAATTGGAGGGGGTCCTGGGTTCAATTACTTACGAGCAAGGCCCGTCACGTTTTTTTGATCATTTTCCCTCTTTTCTGGCGGTCTGGACTCTGGCTTAATATAAGGAATCAGATGTACATGTATGTAATTTACTTTGCTTTTTTTTTTCTTACAGGGTTGTATGTGTGTAAATTCGTAAATACCAACGAGCGGAACTCTGTCAGCGGGCGTACATGAGCCTTGAATACAAAAATTGAACAAATGCTTTTCTAGTCCGTGAAACGCGCGAGCTTCGCATGACAATACCACGGATTTTGCCACAATCGGCTACTCTTCTCCAGGACCTCGTTGAACCTCCCTTCCCTGATCGCTTGGTAGTTCCACTGTATAATTAAAGATTAGTAGCAAGCTTGATGAAAATTTCCCAAGTGTTATACCTCTCTCGACTTCCAACCAATAATCATAGCATATCTGTTCTCTTTCCCATAAATTGGACCCCATTGTGCTGTCTGAAGACATTTGTTCGCGTTCATAATCGCTAACTGCGATCTGATATCGTCTTCATCTCGTCCGGATTGAAGAGAAATATAGACAATTTCTGTTACGGGAGCGGAAAGGGCACCGTCCGGTTCCGTCGTAAATGGTATCAGGGACACATCAATATCGCTGAATGCCCCATCAAGAGCAGGTTGGAAAGTTTTGAAGGTCTCGGCGTAGGATGGCTGCTTGGCGGCATCGGTGTAATGTTCATAGCTTTCCCAGACTATTTTATTCTTAATGAATCGTGAAATCAAACATTCACAGAGCACTAACTGTTAACCAGATACGCCATCTTTGGATCTTCTATCTCAAATCCTAAATACAGCCTTCTCCACAAATTGATCGAAACCAGCGTAGATAAGAACGCTAAAGACTAACCTCAGCAGACCAGGAACTTGAAGCAACCTCCTAGCTGTCTCGTCGAGTAAGTTACGGTTATTCAGATATGCCTGGGTAGCGCGAAAGCGCGCGATTTCAGTGATCATGATCGTTGTCTGCAGGGTAGAACGGAGACCATGAAAGGATTTATAGTTTAACGAAACCTCATGGACCTACTAATAGCGTGTTAGCGTCATTATCAACGGCCGTCAATCTAACCCTATCTCCGAGAATTCCTCGGAATGGAGATAAATATTTTCTCCGCTCCTCTATCCAGGTTCTGAGATATGCTGATGTACTACGCATTTTGTTAATTCGCTTTAAGATTTTGGACCGACAGACTATACAGCCTGGCGATGATGGTATAGTACCCCAGGACCTATGCTCATGCTGTATTTCATTAATAGCGGAAGGTAGGTGCATACATTCTATTCATATCATCAGTCGGATCACTATCGATATATATCCACTGCATGCACCGAGTCTATAGTGTGTAATCCTAGGGCATACGATCTTACCGAAACCGTTCCACACAATTCTTTCTTGGATCGATGCCCGAGGACAGCTCACGAGGGGAAGTGACACAACCTGGAATAATCCATTTTTGGGCTTATCTCACTATATGGTGGAGGGTGCCCGATTTCTATATAGTATTCCAGTGATTCAGATTCGATAGCACCACAGGAAGGAGGAAGACCAAGAATGGGTCATGTCCACATGAAAAGATGAGTACATAATAAATACCTGGAACTACTTCAGATCTAACTACCATCTTAACAGATGGACATCTTTACACATATGTTGATTTTGTCAATCAACTACATGAAATTGCCCTCAGGACACTGCGCGAGGATGATGAAATTGCCATGAAAAGCTAATATGCTAAAATTTTATACTGCACATAGATCGGCGGATCTTCAATTTAATTCAAAAGCACGGTTTTTGGCTTTAGCAGGGAGAATAAATACATAGAATGACTGTCTTCTGTGTTATGTCTTTCTAGAGGAGACTAGAGAGAATATGGAAAATGCCGGAACCATTCCATTCCGCGAATTAATAAGTTTCGAGAAGAATATTACAAGCCTTCATCCTCAACGACCGTTGCCAGAAGTTTTGCACGTTGAGCAGACCGAGAAGTGATCTTGACAGCGAATGGATAAGGTTTCCTACATATCGAAATATTATCAGCCGAAACGAATTAAAACTTCGCTAAGGGGAACTTACATAACACCCCCAGGCGTGAACCCAGTAGCCCTATCCGTATTAATCTCAATCTCCTTCCCAGTCTTCGGATCCCGGTCCTTCTCGATGTTTAGCGCCCACACCACCGTCGTGAGCTCAAGGAACAAAGTATGCTCCGCCACCCTCTGACCTGGGCACACACGCCGTCCAAATCCAAAGACGTGTCCAGGTAACGAGGGGTTATCGACGTAGCGCTGGGGGTCGAAGGTCTCCGGGTCCTTGAAGATCTTCGGGTCCATGTGCATGGAGGTGATATTGGGGATGATCATAGAGTCACGCGGGATGAAGTAACCGTTGTATTCATCATCCTAGATATCTCATTCTTATAACACAATTAGGGTACAACGAAAAAAAGGGACGCACATCAACACTGCCGTGCGGGATTGCAGTGGGCCCGACAGGCCTCCATCTCCACAACTCCTTCACAGTGGCTTTGCAGTACGGAAGATTCAGCTCGTCATCGTAAGTAGGCAGTCTATCGTTCCCGACGACTCTATCTACCTCTTCTTGACATTTTTTGAGGACGTGTGGATGCGTGGCGAATCCGAGTACCATGATTTGGGAAGAGACAGCTTGAGTATCTGAACCAGCTAGGAAGAAGGAGCCAAGACCCTAAGATATGAAATGAGCTAGAAGCGAGAGATGAAAATAAAAAGAAGAATAAAACAAACCCAGTATTGTTCTCTGTAATCAGCTTCTTGCTCCTCGGGCTTTTCCAGGAGACGAGCGGCGATGCTGCGAGCTGGCTTTCCGTCCTCCTGCATAGATAGTTAATTATGCGACATTTATGAGAGGAAGATGGAAGACGACGCGTACGAGATTTTTCTTCGATTCGTCCATCAGTTGTTTATATGTGTTCTCTGCCAATTCGTAATATTCCCTTGCCGGCTTTTTGTATGGCACGAAAGGAACATATTGCAAGAACGGGAGGAAGTCGACATAGTTCTTCCCTGCTTCAATCGCTTCCACGCTATAAATCATAGACATGAGCACGAAAAACCAAAGTGAAAGTAATAGACGTACAGTTCGTCGTTAAGCCTCACTACATTGTTGACTACTTGGTCTGCTTCTTGGCCTGAGCGGAGAGGGCGATCATAAACGGTAGTCATAATGATGGAGGCGATGGCGCGAGACATGTGTTCTCGCCAATTCTTGGTGTTCGTGATCATTGCCTTTGAGCAAACGTCATTCAGGGCTCAGGACAAAGGGGAGAAGAGAAAGGAGTACATTGACTAGACGATGGACCTCCGTTGTTTGAACTGGGTTGAAGTATTCTGTTACTGCCTAAACATTGACACATAAGGGTGTAGTTTCGAGCAAGAGAATAAACACTCACCGCCGGCCTCATTTCGGTCGTCACCAATTTTCTGACTTTACGGAATCGCTCGTTGGCATGGATGAAAGGCATCATCATCCCGCCTTGCATGGCTTCGGATGCCTACATAACAAGTCAGAAAGTAAGTGATTGAAGAAGAGGGTGAACGAACAAGGATAAGATTGGGTCTTCCTGAGTACTTTTGATGACGCGTTTCCAAGAGGTCTTTGCCAACTTGAGAGGAACCGAGGACGATCACATCCATAGCGAAGAGCTTAAAATGAACCAAAGGACCTACATCATGAAAAATTAGTGAAAAATTAGTAAGATATGGCGATAGTTTTAACGTACCATATTCCTTAGTCCACTGCTCCAAAAGCGGCACGATACTCTTGCCTATAAGTTGATGCACATTACCAATAATCGGTAATCCAGGCGGACCAGGGGGAAGAGGGAGCCCCTTAGGGTTTCTCTTCTTCCATTTTATAGTAGAATTAACGTATTGAACGACGATAAATCCCACTAATAGTGCGGGGATTTGATAGCGGAAGAGCGAGAGTTGCTCGGGTACACTGAAAGGGAAACCAGATAGCGTAGGCATAGTATCTCGTGGCTGAGATGGAGGAGATAGAAGATTATTTTGCGTGCCATTCTTGTATACATAGCTATCGGAAGAGATGGAGCGGCCGTTTCGCCAAGGTAGCGCCTTTGCTTGGAGTTGGCAGTTCGGCAGAATCTAGTCACGATACGAACCTGCGGAGCTGAATTCCCGCGGTTCTAGTGGCAATCCTCTCCGGGTCTGTCCGAGGCACTCTCGTTCCAACCCCTTTACATAGAATAGTTTGCCAGCATTCAGCGATGTATCAGTTGCGTAGCCAAAACAGTTCGCCATTGCAAGAGGACCCAAGTAAGATTTTTAGTTCAAATCGGATCCAGAATCTGACCCAGGTTGCGCACCAAATTACCGAATTCCAAGCCGCCAAACAAGCTCTCACAAGTTATGAACGGCCGTTCAAGGGCTTTGCGTTATTCGAGAGCTCCAGAATATTATCGTTGATTGTTTAAGAACCTCTGTCTTCAACTTCCAGACCTGTTCCAATCACCCGAGTCCGAGTCCTCTTTCTGAAGGACATCATTGTCACAATGGCGGTCTCGATGTCGGCTTTCCTCCTTTCCGTTGATACAATCCAGCCTCTCCAAGTTCTCATCCTTGCTAGCATCTTAGGAGTCGTTATATTTTTCCAGAAAAGAGGGAAATCAGATGTTAAGCACGTCAACGGTCCAGTATGTATAGCTTTTCATCGTCTTGCTCCCTAACGTCACTCATGGCCTATTTCGTTTCAGTCTGGAGGACATTGGTTATGGGGACATGAACGAGAAATCTTCCAACATGCCGCCGGAGCACGGTATTCAGAATGGTTCAGCAAGTTCGGTGGTGTCGTTAGATACAAGGGCGCTTTCTTCGTACGTAGAATTCGGACTTATTCCTTCTCTATTTCCTGATATTTAACTGCATTTTGAATATAGCATCCCGACATTGTAATTATCGACTTTTTCTTCCTAGATTCGGTCCCTGATGGGAGGAATCCTCTTTACAGCTGGTAGTGTCAGACCCGCGATTCATACACCATATGCTCACCGATAACCCGTACAACTATGGTATTCACTTCTTGTTCTATCGTTTTCCATTCTACTCATAATCGACGCGAACCCTCCTAGTTAAATCACCGGTCTTCCGACCCCTCGTCGAGCGCCTCCTCGGACGTGGTCTGATTTGGGCCGAAGGCGATGAACACCGTCGCCAAAGGAAAATGTTGAACCCTGCCTTCAGGTCTGGCTCTGCTTATCATCGTTCTCTTCTACAAGTGCTCACAGAACCCTCAGTCCTGCAAATGTACGAAACATGGCACCAGATGTATTCGAATCAGCAGCTAGGGTATCTAAAACATTCTCCTCCCTGTCTGTTACACTCACTCACGCATCACTCGACAGCTCAAAACCCGCCTCGAGCAGCAAGTCCAATCTTCCAGTGGATCCCTCACAACGAACATCATGAAGTGGACCGCTAGCGCCACGTAAGTCTCTTCCAAGTTCAATTCCTCATTTCCCAAGCCGGATGGCTTACGAACGCGAAAATATCTAGATTAGACATCATTGGCCTTATAGGATTCAACCATGACTTTCAATCGGGCGACTCACAAGACGCCAAGGATATCCAAAACGCCTGGACGGATCAGGTCAACGCAGGCATGGATATGGCTGCTTTCTACGTGCGTCTCTCTTGCTTTCCATTTCTTACTTCCTTCCTGATGTATGTCTATGATAGGCACAAATTTTCCTACGAACCTTCCCCTTCCTTCTCTACATTCCCGTTGATGCAATTCAAAAACAAGGCGATATCAGAAAGGTGATCAATAAGCTCGCGCAGAAGCTGGTCGATGCGGACGGCGTCGATGTTGAGAAGGGTAGGAACTTGTTGAGTTTGATGAGTAAGTTTCTCATTATTTTCTTCTTGCCCAGGTCATTGATCACTAATGGTGCGAAGTGAGGGCGAATCAACAGGGAGATGGAAAAATGACGACGGAGCAGATGATTGATCAGGTGAGCGACCTTTCATTCTCTTTTCATCCTTGCCCTGAAGTGTATCTTTTAGATAACCACATTCGTGTATGCTCCTTATCTCCCTCGTCTGTTCATTATCTTACCCGTTTCACAGTGTGGTGGGCCATGAAACGACCGCTGGCTCACTCAACATGACTCTCTTCGAGCTCGCACGCAACCCATCCTCCCAGTCCAAGCTCCGCGCCGAACTCATCGCTCTCGGCCGTGAACCCTCTTACGAAGACTTGACCAATCCCGACGCGCTTCCTTACCTCGATGCAGTTATTAAGGAAGGACTCCGAGTCCACCCGCCAGGCGCTTACATGGATCGCGTGGCTGTCAAAAATGACGAAGTCCCACTATTGCACCCCATCAAGCTCCCCAACGGAGAGGAACTCCATACTCTGCGCATTCGCGCCGGACAAGTACGCTTCCACTCTTTCACTCTTTTCCTTTCTGTACCCGTCACCAATGCGATGTTCACAGTTAATCCAAATCCCGAACATTTCCATCAATCGCGTCAATGCCGTCTGGGGAGATGGAACCGCTTTCAGGCCTGAGAGGTGGATCGAGGAAGGTGGGCTGCCACTAAGGAAGGAGATGCAAGGCGGGTGGAGCAATATAATGACGTTCAGTGAGGGGCCAAGATTGTGCGTTGGGTATCGGCTTGGTGAGTTCACTTTTCTTCAGGAGTGATCACTGGCTGAAGGTTCTTTATTCAACTTCTTACAGCGCTTTTGGAATACAAGGTACGATCTTCCTTCTCTCACATTAATGCTGTGACCACTACTGATTCATGTTGGCAGTGCATACTGGCCATGCTTGTCCGAAACTTCGTTTTCCATGATACCAATGTCCAAGTCGAGCCGAAGTTCAGCGCAACGATGCAGCCCAGAATCATTGGCAGGGAATCGGAGGGAGCACAGTTGCCACTTAAGGTGACATTGGTCGAGGATTAGATGAAAATCACGAGACTCGCTGGCTTATATGTTATATTAATATCGACTTATTACTCTCCTTCCTTTGGGTGAAATAAAAAATTTCAACATATTTGTCTTGAACCATTGCGCCCCATATACATCTATTTTTATTATAATTCCAGTCCCACAAACAGACGAAACATCAAGCCCGTGCTCAAAACTTGGGATACACAAACAGAAGTTCATCTAATCATACGAAACTATTAATTCTGCCTTGAATTGAACAAGGATCTGCAGTACCACCCGAGACTTTTGATCCTTCAATCAATTTCTAAAGTTAGAACGCTTTACCCACATACATTTTTAGGAATTCAATTTGATACCTATTAGGATTTAGAGCTTATCAATTCAAATGTATCTTGTATGGCGTGCCATCGTAGTTAAGCAAGGGAATGGCAGATAACTTTCAGCTATCGAGCTACAGTTATACAATCGTATGTGTTTCTCGTGAACGTTTGAGGTATTTCTACACCAGGGAGACGGGAGGAAGTAGAAAAAAAAGTATATTATGTTACTCTGCTCAAATGGTACATGCAGTATTCCATTAATAACGAAAAACCCATTGCGGGATTGTTCTGAAATGTCTATCAGTCCTCACGAGAATGGAGGATGAGTTGCTCAGCAGCAGCCGAGCGGGGCTTAATCCTGCACTTGAACGGAATTGGGTACCTAAGGACAGATGCATTAAATTCATGCTCAAAAGCCTAAAAAAAAGAGAGGACACTGACTGAACCAGACCGGTCGTCCACTCAGGCTTGATCGTAATCGGGTTCCCGGCCTTATCGAGAGGAGGCAGGATATCGCACACGGAGAGCACAGAGCTGATGACGCTGAAGAGGGAGGTATCGCTCAGGAAGCGGCCCGGACAGACGCGCCTGCCGAATCCGAATGCGAAAGCTATGAGATGACAGGTCAGCGAAGAATATTGGGAAGATGGAGCAGGACGTACTGCCAGGGTCTTTGGCATCGGGATTAGGAGCACCGTCCTCCTTGAGGTAGCGCTCGGGGCGGAACTCGTCTGGGTTTGGGTAGTAGGTGGGATCATGAAGCATGGCCCTGGACATGTCTTAACAACCACGAACGGGGTCAAAGTGTGACACAGATAGGACATACCAAGCGTTGCCCATAACAATAGCTCCAGCGGGGATATAATGTCCGTTGTACACATCATCGGCATTCGTGTAATGCGGGACAGCTGAACTAGGGTGTCAGCTCGAAGCCGCAGAAAGATATCATTGAGGAAGACGCACCAAGAGGAGTCACAGGTTGCCACCTCATTGTCTCTTTGATGATAGCATTGATATATGGGAGGCGGTCGCGAGACTCAAAGTCCGGCAGCGCATCGCGCCCCACAACGCGGTCGAGCTCTGCCTGCGCCTTCTTCTGAACCTCGGGGTAGCACACCATCGCAAGGAAGAAGGATTGCACGCCCGCGACTGTCTACTGGGCGTCAGACTGCAGTATCTCGAAGAAGATGAGAACGACATACCGTATCTGCGCCACCTGAGTACGCCACCCCAGCAGCGTTGCGCGCAACGCGCTCCTCCTCGGCGGCGTTGGGGCCTTCTTCAGGCATGTTCTCGAGCAGGGCAGATACCATAGATGGACGGGCGGTGCCCTTTTTCTATACAGGAGTCAGGATGAAGGGAAGGTGGAACATGTACGCGGGAAGGTACAAACCCAGGCCTCCTTCGCAGCATTAAATGGCTTATTGGGCATCTCATCGGCCAGAATGCGCCATTCAGCTGCGCGGCGCTTGAAGCTCGCGCCAGGCATCCACGAGGGAACGTATTTTACTGACATGACCATCGTCAACGATGATAGCAGTAATAAGATTGGAGGAATGACTTACGGAAGGGGAGCTGGTCCACCATGAATGCACCGGGAACAGCAGCTTCGGACAGACCTTCGAGGGCGCT
>JASFDH010001457.1:0-14817 GCA_036937195.1 Nidularia pulvinata
GCCACGTTTTGGGGCTTTGGCAGCAGCAGCTTTAGCGCCAGGTACCATTTTAGGAGCCTTCACTGCATATTTGGTGGCTGTCTTCGTTGCGGCCTTGGAAGTACGTTTTCCAGCAGCCTTCCTCGCCACAGGCTTGACACCCGTGTTCTTTGCCACAGGTTTGACGCCAACTTTCTTGGCTGCAGGCCTTACACCGGCTTTCTTATTCGCAGTAGCTTTCTTGATCGAAGATTTTACCCCAGTTTTCTTGCTCGTTGGAGTAATGGCCCCCTTCCTAGAAGCTTGCTTGGAGCTCTTTGCGATGTCAGCATTAGCCAAATTCGAGCGAAATATAGCCAAAACTTACGGCCTTGGCTGCAGCCTTGATCGACTTTCTACCTCCAGGCTTGATGGCGCCTTTCTTTCTGGACTTGACACCAGGCTTCGTCGCGGTGTTACCACCCTTAGTGGGCTTTAGACCTATCTTGCTCTAAGCATGGTTTGGAATGTCACTTATCGGTTCGTGAGGGACGACTAGCGAAAACTCGACGTACTGTTTTGATCGCCATCTTCGTGGACTGAGCGCTCTTTCCCGTGGACTGAGTGCCCTTTCTTGTGGACTGAGCGCTCTTTCTCGTGGACTGAGTGCTCTTTCTCGTGGACTGAGCGCTCTTTCTCGTGGACTGAGTGCTCTTTCTTGTGGACTGAGTGCTCTTTCTCGTGGACTGAGTGCTCTTTCTTGTGGACTGAGTGCTCTTTCTCGTGGACTGAGTGCTCTTTCTTGTGGACTGAGCGCTCTTTCTCGTGGACTTGACGCTTGCCTTGCCCTTGGCCACGGTTGCACCAACCTTCCCCTTTTTTGCAGCTGCACCTTTCGCACCATTCACCTTGCCAACTTTGGAAGTAACGACAGATGTTTTCCCAGCTACAGACTTCGATTTCGCAGTTGCGGGGTTCTTAGCATCAGCGGCCTTCTTCTGTGCAGCCTTATTCTTCAAATAGCCAGGAGGAAGTTTGCACTCCTGTCGTCGTGCGAGGTAATGGAGCTAAGCACAAAGCGATCTTCAGAATACGCAGGTAGTAGAAGAAGACGGGTGATCTACCTCCTCTGCATCAGCGTTCAACAGTGCCCGGCGGAAAAGTTGGACATCACGTCGTCGGAATGCGCCCGGTTGGGAACATAAACTCGCAAATACCCTGAAACATCACAGTGGTCAACGTTCTTGTACTCTGCAGACGTTTCATGTACACACGCATGAGAATCGGCATTGTTATGCCCGTCCTTCACGGTGCTTGCAAAATTCTTATACTCCTTATCGGCATTGACTTCAGCAATCGTCGTAGGGAATAACTTTTCGGTATCTGTCGGAAGATTGAGAAACAGAACCTTAAGAAAATGTGCCCAACTTACAGCCAACAGCTGCATATGGCGAAAAATCGATGCCTTTGATCATGTTATTTTTGGCATCCTTGCCGTCGCCAGTGAGTGCAATTTGATGGCTGGCTTCGTGGATAAACGTTCCAGCTCGTCCGGCCCTATCGAGTGGCTTTAGCTGTGGATTAACAGTGTACCCTGCAACAAATGTATCAATTAGTGTCGTGAAAAAGGCTCATTGGCGGGAATAGTGACCATAAAAAGCTTCAGAAAACTGGGCGCGCTGGGGCTTCAGTGGGTCCCCGGCAAAGGGGACTGAAGCCCATGTATTATCGTGGTCTAAGTCAGGATTTGAAGCAACTTCGACTTGAAATGTACCCTTGCGAAGCTTATCGACAACCTTTTCAATTTTCTTTGGTTTATAGTTATTCCCGTAGGAGGCCTTCAGCATGTCCTTGACTTTTTGTTGCCGGTCCTTTAGTGCTTGCTTCTCAGCGGCGCCTTTGGGTATATTCTGCTTTAACACTCCAAGGGCTTCGTGCATCTTGTCAAGTTGAAAGTTGGCTAAGGGCTGGTTAGAATTATATTTTATTCGCTCAAAAGTCAACAGCATACCGTCACTGGTTGTTATATCGAGACTGGCTTTATTATCCTTTAATGCCTGATCAGAGGATTCACCGACAACTTGGTCATCGTCCCTTGACAGGGGGGCGGGCAGCGAGAGGACCACTGACAGTTAAGGTAAAGATCAGCGGGATTGCAAATAATGTATGTATGCAGTCGAACCTGTGAGAATCGATAGAAGTGCAAGAAGTCTGAGAGAGAAGAAATGCATGGCGCCTGCACCTGAGAAACAAATTCAATAGTCCGTCAGTCACATTCTTTCGTGAAAATGAAGAGACAAACCTGAGAGAGGAAGATAGAGGGATCGACCAGCGATACAAAATCATTTGATGTCGAAACACATTACTTATATGTTGCTCGTAGGCGCGTCGGCATCATGCGGAACAGCTTGAACTGCCATTAACTGTGATCAGTGCCTAAACATAATGGCAGTGATGAAGTGTAAGAGCCATGGCCCGGTCAAAGACGGTGGTAAGGATCAGAGCCACTACTGATCTGCGGATATTTTTAATTAAAGACAAAGAGTCCCAGATCGCCCAAGCCTAATCTGGCAGATGCTGAAATCCTGAAGTCCCATGTATTTGGTGTATTTGGATATCAGCGTTTATACCGTATATATATAGATACTGGGCACTTACGTAGCTTTTACAACGAAAGCAGCCTGAAAAACTATGTATGCATTTATATAGTGTGTGCGCGACCCTATTCCTGAGTACAGGATGTTAGCAAGATTATCCGCGATGATCATGTACTCATCTTCGCGTAACTCTATCAGAGGCAATTGTAATTTGCAGGCAGGTACGCTCACGGTCAATGTGGAACTAAAAAATTCCTGCATCAATTTATGAGCTAAATGTTGGTCACACGTGAGCTCTCGCGTAGAAACTAGCTCCAAAAGTTGTAGCCATGTATATTTGCGTGAAAAGAAGAATAGAAAATGAAAGCGACGCGCGTGGTGAGGAACATCGCGCACCGAACTTCACTGTGACGCTTTGAGTGAAGTTGACTCGTCGTGAGTCCATGACGGCAACATTGTGATATAAAAAATCCCAAAAAAAGAATTGAAAATTCTTGTCAATTTTCGAGGCAAGGATATTTTATTCAACTTGTCGACTTAGATAAGGATCAGTGATAAACTGAGGGACCAAGGTGAGTGATCGTCATGATCGGGGCGACGACGTCGTTGAACGGAACAAGCCAATTAGTTGCATGAATCCTAATATTTGGACTATCCTCATTTGCCAAACAAGTGGTTGGTAATGCAGTCACCCCAACGCTAGATGAATCTTTGTTCAACCATCTACGACCTCCACCTGTCATCTGATAGCGCATTGTTAATTTCTGGAAACGAGAAAAACATCTAAAGACGCGAAGGTTCAACGACCGGAATCAGGTCGGCTCTAAGGAGACTCAGTATTCTCTTCCATCGAATTCACTGCTGTCCGGCTATCTTCTCAAAATTTGTTCACAATCCCGACACCTCTACAGCTCTGCACCTATATCCATCTGCCATGTGACGGCCTATCCTATAAAAGGGGTTTATTGTCAAAGAGGCCTAAAGGAAACGAAAGAAGCAGTAACTTTGCAGTGTGCATATGAGTAAGGGGGTGGGTCATTGTGGGCAATGGGCGAGTCTTCGTGTAGTCAATCGTTGATGAACATCTCATATAAAGTGACTTGAAAGCGGCAGGCTGTCTGATATGATGCACGATATCTACAGAATGTCTCGTATTGCCTACCACATGACTAGTTAGACCAGCTCGTGAAGCCCCTTCCAACTAATGACAAGGAGATTTTCACGCCCGTCTCTCGCGTTTCTCGTAGCCTCATTCTGCCAAGCCTTTTTGGCAGTCTTTACATCGGAAGGCTCTCAGTTTACCAGATATCCACGAAGCTAGGACGACACGAAGAAGGCCATCAAGTTAGCTTCGTCATTCCATGCTTTTCCGCGTCGTTTCCTGACATCAACGAACTTCAATCGTAGAAAACTCACTATATGTACCGTGGATCAGACATCGGGGCGCTCAAATTCAGCCTACTCTTTCTTGCTTGAAGAGGCCTAGCCAACCTACAGTCTCACGTATAAGCAAAAGAGTTCGCTTGTCGTAATTTTGTACCTCTGGGAAATCTTATCCAGTATTCGCAATTCATCCCTTGCCAGGTTTATCCTAAACTCAGGTTACATCGACGACGGTCCACTCGCTTTAGAAGGTTTTCTTAGTTTGCAGAGATTGGTGGCCACCTGGAGAGCGGACGGTTACCCTAACAATCCTAGCAGCTCGCTTGCCCGGCTTCACGAGATCATTAAGCCATCGTTTGCTATCCTTGCCTGCCTCAAGATAGGCGAACAATCTAAAAGTAAACTAGCTCAATAGGCTAAATCTGTACGCGCTGAAACCAGTTGGAGGCATCCTTCGGGAATTCGGATACCAGTACCGAGGTGCCATGATGGAACATTGGACATTATTCCTGAACTATTGCTGTTTTTGACGAGGCTCGTAATCAATTGGGTCAATCCATATCTTCAGTGGAAGGTATATCACTACTCTCGCTCAGATTATTCCGGAGAATAAGGAAATCTCAGGAAGACGAGATAGACGGATCATAGAACTGGACAGAAGTTGTATGTATTTTCAAGGATAGTGACACGGATGCATTTAAGTCTGTAGAATGCCCAATAGTGCCCTTCGCTGGGAGTCATACCAATGGCAACACGTCCAAGCAAGGGCATCATATAATATACGGCCACCTCCAATGCAGAACAGGACACGGCTACACAGGCGAGTTCCGCCAACAATTTGTCCAGGAGAGCCAGTAAATTGCCCCTGCGGGGAAACCATAGAGTCGAGGGAACACATCCTATGTCACTGCTCACGTTACGAAACATTCCGCCCCACTCTCCGCGAGATTCCAGGGACATAGTCCTCAGCGACGTTATGAGAACCTCAGATGGAATAAATGCCCTATCTACCTTCCTACGAGCCCCCAGCGCCTTCACACGCACCGGCACCATATACACACCCCCCCAGACCCCGTGTTCGACGACGAACCAACCCCACCGGACATCGACTCCGAGGAGGAGGCCTAACACCCTCAGATCCCTCCCATCTCTCGTACAACCACGGACCGCGTCAACCAGTGCGGCCTCCTAGGCATCGCCTGACGCCAGCTCTCGCCTTTCACAGCGTTCCTCACCACAGATCCGCCCCTCCCTCCCTCTTCTCCCCTTTACGCGCATAGTGCAACCGTCGCCTTCATCGCTCGTCGACCGAAAATAACCCTGTATACTACAACTTGAACCATGCAGCTGTACACACCTCGGACAGTAAGACCCATGTGGTCCCATCTCAATACAGTTAGAATACACACGTAGACTGGTCTTCGTACACGACCCGTGCGTCTTAGTACATAGTTTTCTTGTTGCACGTAAATATAGAGAATACAAAAAAAAAAAGGGGGGAGGGGGGCATCATATAGACACGACTAATTGCTTACTATTCGGAGGCTTACACAGCGTGCTTTCCAGGTGAATGTTACAAACCAAGGGTTAGTTGATGAATTTATGACACGATTGTGAATATATAGAAGTAATAGGAGACAATTAATGGGTCTGAGGAGATTCAACAAACTGAGGCCCTACATCCTTAGTGGCTGCCAGCGGATTCAACCAAGCACGGTGGTCAGTTTTGGAGCTTAGAGGCACTGTGGGAAATATCTTGCGGACGCGTGATCAGCACTCCGGGGCCGACGCACCAGACATCTCGGTCGCTACACCCTCGTCTCCGGTTTTCTGCACACTGCACCTCCACCACCATGAAAACCACCAAAATATTTCTTGACGAGGCCATCGTTCAAACTATCAACGTTCCGACCATCTCCGAAACTCGCCTAGAACTCTTCAACCATGCTCTCATCATCAACTTCCACCTCTCGGGGTCATCCTATAGCGACTCTGACATGACTGAACAGGAACGCGAGGAGACCTGGGAATGTCTCAAGGACAGTGGTGATGAAGATAGATATCTCTCCTGGTACAGAAGGTCTCTCGAAATGCTGAAAGCTATTGTCACACGGGACATATCTGCAAATGATGATAATAGGATTGACATGGTCCGTTTTAATCAAATAGACGGCACATTTGCTGGGCTCGATCCTGAGTTATTGGCTGCCCTAGACGGCCTACGTCCCCGCCATCTTGAGATGATTGCGGACTTCAGTGAAACAGGAAGCTTCGCGGGTCTCGATCAACTCAACACTCCGTGGCCACTGGAAAGTGCCAACCTTTCCATCTGTTTCAGCGATGAGCCATTTCCACTTGCTTGCAAGCCAACTCCGCTCCCTTACGATGCAGTATGCCTGCGAGTTGCCGTTCGTTCTTCCCGAACCCATGCCAGGCTTAAAGTACCTACACATCATCGAAAACGATGCGATATACAATTTTCTGGTCACACATGATAAAAACCCAGCCATAAAAGACACTATAGAGACGCTCATATTGTTGAGTGACCAGGAGAAGTTTGTTGTAGACGAGTGGCCGCCTGGGTATTTTAAGGCAGTTATCAAATCTCTCCACAGCCTACGTTCCCTTGATCTCACAATCACACAACGTGATAGACGAATTCGAGGTTTCATCCCGGAGGAAGATGGACAACCAGAAGCCGAATTCCTAGCCTTCCCGGCACATCTTCCTCCCTCCCTCGAGAATTTCACTTTCTCGTTCCCTCCGATGGAATATATGCTGAACGATCTTGATATTTGGATTGAATACGCGAAGGACCCAGCGTGGTTACCCAATCTGAAGGTCATGAAGTTCCCAGTTACTGATTCTCGATGTGACTTCAAATCCGAGTACGACGTGCTCAACGAATTGCTACAGAAGAGGGATCAGTTTTTGGAGGAGCTTTCATTGTCAAAGCCCCTGGTTCAGGTCATTGAGTGAGGAGTCGGTTCACATGTTTATGCGATGCATATATAATCTAGGAAACTTCGTGAGTACCATCTTTGTTGCGTTATAGTACATAACCAGCTCACTCCAATTATTAATACTTATTCTTTAGTGTATGTATAATGTATGTGCCTACTCTTATTCTAAAAAAATCGGATTATAGCATGATTAAATTCAGCAAGGCCATATATATGCCGGCCAATCGCCATTGGTCCTGCGAGAAGTGCTATGTTATGTCAGTGTGAGAGGATTATGGACACAATATGCGGGGCAGCCGGGAGGCATCAACTCTTTGCTAGCTCATGTCTACTTCAATTTTTTGCCTTCCACTGCCACCATGAATACAACCAAGATATTTCTTCGCGAGACCATCCTTCAAACTAGTAACGTCCTGACTATCTCCAAACCTCATCCAGACACTTGCTTCAGGCATGCGCTCATCCTCAACTTTCATCTCTCGGGGGTCACCGTACAGGGACCCTGGAATGTCTCTACAGGAACACAGGGAGACCTGGGAATGTCTTGATGAAATTAGGTGTAGACATAGTGCCTAGTTCCAGCAATCTCTCGGAGAGTTGAAAGCCATTGCTGTGCGAGACATATCTGCAAACAGGGATGATTGCATTGACATGGTCCGATTTAACCAGTCACCTGGATCACTCAGTCCTAAGGTATGGGCTGCATTAGATGGGTTGCAGCCCTGTCATCTTGAGATGGGTGCCAATTTCAGCGATACAGGAACCCTAGTCGGCCTCGATCAAATCAACACTCTGTGGACGCTAGAAAGTGTTGAACTTTCCTTCTGTTTCAACTACAAAAATTTTCCTCTTGTTTTACAGCCACTCCAATGCTTGACCATGCAGGATGCCTTCCATATGCTGTTCATCCTATCGAAATCCGTGACATATTTAAAGCGCCTTTGCATAATCAGAAACAATGCGATATCTAATTTTCTGGATAAATACGATAAAATCCAGCAATCAAAAACATACTGGAGGCACTCATGTTGATAAGTGACGAAGAAAAGTTTGAGATATACAACTTGCTACTTGGGGGGCTTCAAGAAGTGATCAGATCTCTTCACAATCACCTTTCTCTTTATCTCATCATCACAATCCTGCCTACTAGACGAATTTTCGGAGCAAAACTTGGAATGCCGGAAGATGAATTCTTAATCCTCCCTTCTGTCCTCTCTCTCTCAAGAGTCTCATTTTCTTGAAACTCCCCGTGGAATATATATTGGACGATCTTGATATTTGGATTGAACGTGCAAAGGACCCGGCATGACTACAAAATTTGAAGGTTATTAGATTTAAAGTTGCAGATTCTGGACTCCATGACCTCGAGTATGAATATGAATTGCTCAGGCGATTGTTTTAGAAGAGGGATCACTTTTTGGAGGAGCTATCTATATTTAAGCCAATAGTGCAGGTGATCGATTACTCTGTCTATTATTTTCGCTACAGTTCAGCATACATATAGTATAAGGTAATTCAATACTAAACACTTTTATCACAGAAACTTGTAAATTGTTGTCAAATACTACACAGCAGTTCAAGTTGAAATCGAATTTGAATTTGAAGGTTAGAACTTGGCTAAAACTTGATGAGATCGACCATCATAAATTTTAATATCAAGGGAAGAAGAGTTGATAATTTTCTCTCATGCCGCGCTAACCATTCTAGTTGACTAATTAAATCACTGCGTCGATTTCAGATACAATATCCTGCCCAGTGCCAAGCCACGGACTTGAAATTGTTGACAAACAGACTTGAAACATAATATTTGGATCATCCGCATTTGCCAAATAAGAGATCGGCGTCATGCAGCAATCCAGTGACACGACGTCAACTTCAATCACAGTACCGCGTTCATTAGTCTCCCTTAGGCAGACCTAAAAGGATAGAAGACAGCCTTTGTCTTTCATTTCCTCATCGCCGAGCAACGCGCCAACTAGACATTATCGTTTCCTCATAGAGCCTCTGGAACTACTTCCTCAATCCTGGATCCATCTTCCGAAAGCTATGCCATTGGGTTGTGCGAACAGGAGCCATCGAACAATCTCCCCTCATTGGACTCTGCGTGGTATTGTCCATCTACTACTACTATGTTCAGATTCCAGAATCCATGCCCATCGGCCTCGTTATCGCTCTGATGCGGTGCTCACCGCTCGACATTCATACCGGGACTTGTAGCGGATGAACAAAGGAGTCATTGTAGGTACATCATGAGTCAATGTTATGCATTCTCTAATGGATCTCTCGTATAAAGGGCCTTGCCAAGATAATATCCCCCGACAGAACAAACCATGTCTAATGAACTTGCACTGTTTCTTCTGCCTTACGAGGTGTTGGAACCGATCGTCAAGCTCCTTGCAGACAGAGACAAAACGAATTTTGCCCTTGTCTCCCATCTTGCCCGTAATCTGGTGTGGTCAAGTCTATTTAGCGACCTTCTTATACACTCCGATTATGAAATGCCGACGTTGCAACATCTCCGGGGGGCTGGGAAAGACGTGAAGGAGAATATCAGGTTGGCCTCGGCATTCCGTGTTATTTTCTTTGTCTTTCACTGATGCTGTCGCAAACGCTACCTATAGCAAACTCAGAATATGCACCGGGGATTGCATTTTTTACTCCGCGAAACGCAGTCTGCTCTTTCTGGCATTGCAAGACCTGCCAAACCTGAAGTCTCTGACATATATCCAGCGTGGGCAACTTATCCCAGCTCGCCAACTTCACGAACTGTTCTCGGTCATTCACTATGCACCTCTAACTGAATTTGTCCTAAAGACTGGCTACCTTCCTGGTGACGACGGGCCGCTGTTCAACGGTCTGCCAGGTTTACGGAAGCTGAGCATTAGATGGGGAGTCGGCGACTACAGCTACCCAGGAAGCTCGCTTGATCAACTACACAAGCTCATAGAGCCTTCGCTTGCTACTCTTGTTTCTCTGAAGATAAAAGACGTATCGCAGAGTAAAAGTGGCGCTGGAGGTCTGGATCTTTCGCGGTTGAAAGCGGGGGGAGAGACCCTTCGGGAGTTCGAATACCACCACCGGGGTACCGATGATGGGATATTGAAAGCCATTCCTGAGCTCTTCCCCTTTCTCACCAGGCTCTTTATCAAATGGCCCAATCCTCCCCCTGAATGGAAGGTATATTCTTATCATCTGTGCTGATTACATCAGAAGTGCTCACTCCATTATTGACTAGGGCACTCACATCGAAACGCTGTGCAAGCTCAAGAATCTCACCGAACTGTCGCTATCGTTAGATGTAGAGCTAGCCTCGAGCGATCCTGCTCCCAATATAAGTTTATCGGCAACCAAAGCCTGGGTTTTGCGCTCCCATGACCGCCGACGGAGAGTGGTGGAAGACATAGTGAAGGCGCTACCTTACCTGGAGCGCTGCAGCTGGATTCAGCTTGGTGTTCCAATGTACGTTAAACGTTTTCGTGGCCTTACCAGAGGCAGCATCTTTGAACCCCGATATGTCCCGTGCGTCCTAAACCGCAAATTGAACACTTGTTTATTGTGTTGGAAGATGGAGCTGTCCGGGGTGGTGTTAGAAGGAAGTGGTTGAAGCCAGTCATGCCAGAGGATCTTCCTCATACCCTCGAGCTCAACAACCTTCTCGAATACGATGGCTGATAAGTCACGCGATGCCGATGATCAACTGCAGTCCTTTTCAGCTTCCTATCACAGGGCTCCAGATATTATAAATCGGTGTAGCTTCTTGTATGAGGAGTTGAACGAGATGAAGAATATCAGACCCTGCAGGGAAGAACCGTTCTTCCCATTTCCTTCATAACGCGCTGCATCTGTGACTTAAACGAAAGCGAGCCTTCTTCAAGATCGTCGACGGTCAGTCATTGTGGTTGATGGAAGAGAATTTTCGAGAAGATGAATTCAAAAGCGCTGGAGAGATGCGCTATGGAGTAACCACACCCACCCCATCCACCTCGCTTGCTGTCCACGCAGTTGCTCCATCCACGCCCTGTCCGAGCAGCTTGCCGCCCTCCGCATATGTCGCTCAAGCGCGAACTAAGCTATGGGACACCCGAAGCAAGTTCTTAGTCGCGGTATTGCATTCACAAAAACCTCGGTGTTATAAGCGTCAAGAGTAATACATAATAGACGGTGTAATCTGGGGCAATCGTACGCCTCGCGTTCAACGAAGGGCGCGAACCAGAGAATACATACACCAAATCTACACAAACCTATATTAGCGACTGTACACACGGTACAACCGATGATACCAACATGTCTGCCCCGAAGCACATGAATGCCCTCCCGTGCAGCCAGCCTCACGCGCTGCAATGCCAACGCTGTTCTTCGCCGCGCGAAACCGTTCTCACCATAGTAGCACTGCACTATGGATCCAGAAAACAGAGAATAAGCGAAGAATAAGAGGCGGTGAGAGAGGAGCGATGACAAGACGAGAAGCACTATGCACGTTCACCTGCACGACCGCGCTCGAGCCCGGCTGGCGCTTCGCACATGTACGCTACGATTGCAGACGATGGGCTCGAGGGTAGCAGATGGGTTTGAGGGTAAAAAAACTGTACTGCGTGTAATTGGGTTTCGATATCTGTGATAAATTATGATCAATTTTTCGAATGTGGAATAGCAGTAGCTGCATTAATCGGAATGTCGTAGATGCCGCCGGGGAGGAGAGTGCAGCCGTCTTGTCTTGTCTGTACTGGACCAGTGTCGATGTTGAAATGGATGTGGACGTTGCATTACTGTATGATCGAGAAGAACCATAATGCGTGCCGCAGACCAATGGAAAAGAGGAAAGGAAGAAATACATCCTGTGGAGGTGATATGAACAATTGCCATCCGCATTACACAGCTTCATTCGGTAGGAAAGGAGCGAAAGGGAGAACTGAAACGATTAAGGGGTAAAAGATGAGTAACACTGGGCCACCTGGACCGAACGTCTCGCGGTCTTGATCCATGGGTGTGGGCGATGGGGGTAGGGCATTGGGGAGGCGGGTTGTTTGGGAGCACAGGTATCATCGGCCTGCTGAGGCCGAGGATGGAATGAACTTGGAGCTGCAAGAGTGAGTGGGGGGTGTTTCTAGAGGATGGAGTAGGGGTCACGGTTGGGTTAGTTCAATGCAATGGAGTAGAGAACTTCGCGCGCGCGGTACGGATGCTCCGCGACGGCAGAGCAGGATGGCTTCAATCGAGGGGCGGGAAGCGGCACTTGGGAGGCGGGGACCTGGTACGCGCTATTCGAGACGCGGTCCGAAGGGATATAAGTATGCACAACACGAAAGCGGGAAGGTCAAAGGCGGCATGGCTGAAAGTTACTTTCAAACGCAATCAAAGCGGGTGCGGAGCAATGGGCCAATGCGGGTGCAGAAGTGGCTTAAAAACGTGCCAGAGAACGCACTTGAACACGGACTAGTGTGGTAGAAGCGCGGTGCGGATCGTCCGAGAACGCGTAGGCGGATGGTGCCAGAAAGATATGCCCCTGCGCAAATCCAGAAGCTCAGAACGCGACGTTGCTCCTGCTTAACTCCCCTTGAGTGAGTGCTCTTGATGAAGGTCTTCTATTGCTTGTGCCATAGCCAGTGAACGAAGACGTCGTCAACTTCAATGCCGGGGGCATAGCGTTAAAGATTAGATACAAAAATAGTATCATACGGAGGCTACTCTGGTGTACTTCGTGCGCGTCCTAAATACACGGATATCTGATCAATAGCCCACCACGTTGGCAAATCGCGTGCTTTGGGCGCTGGGTGAAGGAGACCGATGTGAGCGCGACGCGATTTGTGACGTCCGGCTAACACTTATTCGGTGATGCGTGCATGCGCGGGGTGCGCGTGTAGGTGCAGCCGAGCAGGAGAAAGGGCAGTTATCGAGGGGCGCGACTAGTGGACAGTGTGAGAAAGTATGCAGGCGTGCCGAGTCGACGGCAGAGATAGTGAAGGAATGATACGTTGTGCATATCATGGCGACGGTGCCAGTGCACGTAGGGCCCGGCAGTGCAGGAATGAGCGCGCGTCATGTGGGACAGCCAAGACAGAAGGAAGACAGATGGCGATGCATGTACGGCAGGATGTAACTTCGAGAATAAGGATACATGAGCCTCCGTCTCCGGGAAAACAACGGGATGATCGAAGCAATTGACGTGTCTCCCAAGGGGGGAGGGGATCTCCTGTCGCCAGATCCAGCCCAGATGCACACACCTGCCAGTCAGCCCACGTCTCAGACATCGACCATCAATGTCCCCGGAGGCGCACTCTGCCCGCGTATAACTCCCCCTCCAGCTCACCATGAAGCTAATGATGTCCTCCCGCCGCCCCCTCCGCCGGCCCCTCCTCATCGTCGCCGGGCTCGCCGCCGTCCTCTTCCTCGCCCGCTCCCTCAAGTCCTCCTTCTCCTCCTCCTCATCTTCCCAAAAATCCCCCTCCGCAAAGACCGTCTTCCAGCCTGTCACCGTCACCCGCACGCGCACCGCCTGGGCGCGCACCACGCGCACCGTCCTCGCCGCGCAGACCGACCTGCCCCTCGACGACGACGATGACGTCGACGTCGACGATGATTACGAGCTCGACTACCCCCGCCCGCTGGAGCCCAAGACCCCCGACGTGCACAAGCTCGACCCCGACGCGAGCGTGCCGCTGGAGGCGCACACCTACCGCCCCGACGGGCTGCTCGAGGTGAACCCGAATGGCCCGCACCCGATCTTTGAACTCATCCACCGCGCGGAGGAGGAGTGGGAGAAGAAGCTCAAGGGCGCGAGTAAGACGCTCGGGGAGGCCGTGGCGGAGTACAAGCGCCGGTATAAGAGGGACCCGCCGCTGGGCTTTGACGACTGGTGCGTGTGCTTCCTCCCGTTGACCCCCCGCTAACTCCTTCCAGGTGGAACTACGTGCACACGAACAATGTCCAGCTCCCGGACGAATACGACCAGATCTACGCCGACCTCGAGCCCTTCTGGGGCATGGCCCCCTCCGACCTCCAAACGATCCAGCGCGACTGGGAGGCGCACGCCGACTCATTCACAGTGGGCAAGGATCCTGACGGCATGCTGAGTCTTTTGAACTACACCCTCCCCGGGGACGAGGACCAGCGCTTCTCGCTCGCAAAGGGCGCATTCGAGATCATGGAGCTGCTGGAGGAGGTAGAGGACTACCTCCCTCCCTTCCGTGCGGTTTTTTCGCCGCATGATAATCCGAATTTGCATACGGATTATGAGCTAAGGCAGCTGGCGCTGGAGGCGGCAAGGGCAGGAACCTGTTCGTATTGCTTTTACTCTCTTCCCTTCCTCATTTCTAACCCCCTGGTTTTTTTTTTTTTGCAGACATCGACATCAACGATCCCCCCGAAATAAAGCTACACGGCTGGATCTCCGCCTGCCCACCACACTCCCCCGCCTGGCGGGACCCCATCGACTACACCGCCCCCGCCCCCGCACGCACGGGGAAGACCTTCATCCACGACCACCGCCTCTCCATGGACCCCTGCCTGCACCCCGCGCACCTCCTGCAGCACGGCCAGTTCCTCTCGCACCACACGGGCCCCGTCCCGCACCGCACCCTCATCCCGCAGTTCTCGTTCTGCCCGACGATGCTGCACCACGATATCATGCCCGCCATGCCGATCAATTGGGTGGAGGATGTGCTGCCGAGGGGGGACGACCCGGAGTGGGGCGCGGCGGGGAAGTATGATGAAAGGCTTCAGTGGCGGGGGAGGAATACGGGGATTTGGCACGCGGAGGATACGAGGTGGCGGGACTCGCAGCGCGCGCGGCTGGTGGATTGGGCGAATGCGGATATGGGCGGGAATATCACCGTCTTGCCTCCTGTGGCCTCGGAGAAGGAACGCGTCGGGCGGGGGAAGGAGGTGAGGAAGGTGATGTACGCCCCTGGGATGACGGA
>JASFDH010001458.1:1197-14816 GCA_036937195.1 Nidularia pulvinata
GGCGTGCCGGGGGGGGGGGGGGGGGGGCGGGGGCGGCGCGGGGGGGGGGGGGGCGGGGCGGGGGGCCGGGGGAGGCGTAGGAGTAGGAGTAGGGGGAGCAGGCTGGAGGTATGGGAAGTGATGGTGAAGGAGTAGGGCTGCGAGGGCGAGGGGAACGTCGTCGAACAGCAGTAGTAGGGGGACAAGCAGCAGGAGCAGAGATAGCAGCTGGGGCAGCAACTGGGGCAGCAGGAGCAGGGATAGTAGCCAGGGCAGCAACTGGGGCAGCAGGAGCAGGGATAGCAGCCGGGGCAGCAACTGGGGCAGCAGGAGCAGGGATAGTAGCCGGGGCAGCAACTGGGGCAGTAGCAGCAGGTACTGGTTTAGGTACAGGTTGACGAGCAGGAGCAGGAGCAGCAACGGAAGCAGTTGCACTAGCAGAAGCGGCACTAGAAGCAGGAACTCCAGATTGCCGCCGGGCCCGAGCACGAGCCCACATGAAGGGTGTCGACTTCTCCAGAACAGCCCAATCTCCCGTACCGCCCAAGACCTTCAGGTCCCAGCGCAACCGCTGCTCCGCGCTCATCTTCTTGTACTCATCGACCGCCGCCTTCTACAAATAAATGCATCAATACCAGCTCCACATTCAAATAACATCCACTAACCTTTCCGGTGTACGGTGCGCTTGCCTTTGCCCGTCGCCTTGCGACCCTAAATTTCCCAGAGGCGGGCTCCACAGGGTATGGAGAGGGTGGTGGGAGAAAGTGATAGAAGACGAGAGCGGGGGGTGGACTCGAGGAGGAGTCGAAGACTTGAGGAGAGGGAGGATCTTCGGGAACGGGACACGGACTGGGTGTTGGGTTGAAGGCGCACACAGGGGCTTGAGGATAGTACGATGTAATCACAGGTGCGGAGCACGGACTCAATGGCGACTCAAACCCACACGCAGCGTAGCACAGAGGATCCTGTAGAGGGAGATCTCGACTCATCTCAGAATTGAACTCGAACCCCTGGGTGTATGGAGCACACGTGGTCACCATGTATGCGGGGCACGGGTCCTGCCAAAAATCCGCCGGCACAGGGCTCTGACTTGGGGAGTTGTTGAACCCGAGCATCGGCGTGCACGGATCGTACGGCGGGTCGGACGGCAGCGGGGAGAACTGCTCGTAGTCTGTTACATATGTAGATGAGGGCAGCTGGGAATAGTCCGGCTGGTCCTGAAACTGCGGCAGAGTGGGGGTGAAGTAGTTCTCCGGCGTCGCCACCCCGTCTGCAGAGGCGGCAGGTCCGTGCGGTGCAGAAGCACAAGAAAGATCACCAGGTGTAAAGCCCGGCGCACACCACAGCTCCTTGAACTGCAGCCCAGCCATCTGGCTGGCCTCTTCCTGCGATCTCATGTGCACATCCTGGTCGAGCGAAATCGGAGCAGGCGGTGTCGTGGGGTAGGTAGGATCGCTGCTCGTCGGAGGGGGGAAGCGTTTATAAGCCGGGGAGTTGGGCACGGCCAACAACGCCAGATCTTGCACGAGGGGCTCCGCAGGAAGCGATGCATGGCGAAGATCATTGGCAGGCGTAGCCTGGAGTTCTTGATTTAAGAGCGGGGCAGAGCCTCCAGAAGGAAGGGGAAGAGCCTGCAACTCGTCCGCAGTCGGCTTTGGTAGCCCAGCCGAAACTCTCCTCCCCTCCTCGCGCTCTGCCTCCACCCTCGACTGCGCCCCACGGCTCGCATAGCACTCCTCCTCCTCTAGGGGCAACATATGCGTCTCTACGCGCCGGGGCTGCGGGGATGCAGGGGGGGAGGTTCGCGGCAGTGGGGGAGGAGCACAAGTAGGCGAAGGAGGCGGTGCAAGCGAAGTGGGAGACGAGAGCATTATGGGGGCGGAAGCACGGGGAGTCGTGCGCGGGAGGGACGGAGAGGAAACAGCAGAGCCCGCCGAGCCCAAGTTCATCGAGGCCATCACCATGTCGATAGAAGCCAGACCAGGACTGACTAGGCGTGGGGACACTAAAGCCTCAGCTGCAGCTGCTACCTGTCCAACAGACGAGATGATTTCTGAGGAAAGAATGTTCGACGCAATCGAAGGGCCCACAAGCGGTGCAGACAACTTCATCTCTGCAAGTGCCGCATCAAGACTACCCATGGGCGGCGATGGGGGAGACGGCGACCTCGCCTGACCAGCTAAATTCCTCAGAGGTGACGGCCGCGCCGGTTTGTTCCACTTTAGCGGGAGCGACGGGGGGCCCATCGACCCAGGATACGGCGAAGCGCGGATCCTCATCCGGGGTGGGGTGTCCGGGCGAGCGCGCGACTCGGTATTGCTGGGCTTGTCGTCCGCAAAGGCCACGGGCTGCCGGACCCTCGGCTTCCCGCTCCCGAAGTGTATGGCGGATTTGAGTGTTGCGCGGGATCCTGCGTCAAAGCGGAATCGGGCACGGGAAGAGGGGGAGGCGGCGTCTGGACTGTCGAGGGGGGACCAGCTCGCCAAGGGGGGTGTTGATTTGTACGGCTTCATGCCGGAGCGGGCCTTTTTGCTCGATTTCAGGGAGCGGAGGACGCTGGAGAAGGAGCGGGCTGGGGCTGAGCAACGAGAGAAATGAGTAAAAGGAGAATAAAGATAGAAGGAGGGGATGGTTTACCGGCATGAGAGCGGCTGTGGGGGTCCGAAACGCCGAGGCCGGCAAGGCTGTTGGCGATGTCGTCCAGGTAGGAATTCAGGACTGGAAGGGAAAGGCAAGTTAGCATGAGAAGAAATTCCCGGGTCTAGGGTCCAGATGGCTTACCTTGAGGAGTGGCTGACAGAGAAGTAGCTTTTTCTACTTTGAGGCCTGACAGACTGTCAACGACACTGTCGACAGACGAGGACGAAGATATGCGATTATGGGAGGAGGATGTGCGGAGCGAAGGGGTAGTGACGGAGGCGGCTAATTCGAGGCACTTAAGGCCGTCGACTAGGGAGTTTACGGATTGTGGGGATGGCGTGCGGGGGGAAGCGGAAGAGGAAGAGGGCGAAGAAAAAGAGGAAGATGACAAAGAAGAGGGGGAGGGGGTGGAGGGGGTGGAGATGGTGGAGGCAGAGGGGGTGGAGGGAGAAGAGGATGAACGAGTGGGAGAGTAAATGGCAGACTCGGAAGGGGTGGAGGGAGAGGTGGATGAACGAGTGGGAGAGTAAATAGTGGACTTGGAAGGGGTGGAAGGAGTGAAGGAGTGGCTGGAGTTGGAGGACATAGTAATACCACACAAGAAAATAGATACTAGATACTTATGGGAGGGGCTTCCGTGAGGAGGTCGCTTTGACGGCGTAGCTTGAAGAGAAGATGGAGAGGCGGGCGGCGGGCAAATGGTGCTGCTTCTATAGTTTCCCACACTTTACATTCCACAAAGAACCAGAGTCCAGCCCCCCGTGCTGGGTTGGACACATGGCTAGCAGAGAGTGGGTTCAACAACGCGTATAACGAGCTCAATGGTGGCGGAGGACGTCCTTAGTGATCCTTAGCGACAATCGCTTGATAGACGCCCATCGTGCTTCTCCCATGGAGCTCTTTCTCGCAGCAGAGCTGTCACATCGGTCCACGGACGCTCAGACTCGCCCGATATCACATCCAGTCACAGAAGCAAGCCAACGAGAAGCCCATTATAATCATTCCGCCCCCTTCTTGTTCACCCAGTAGCAATATATCATGTTCGCTCTTGTACCACAAGCCCGTCACCTGTTCTTCAACCAGATAAAAAATAGCTGTTACGCCTATAGTGTCCTCGGGATTGTATTGCCGATAGACCCCATCTGGTATGCAGCCTCCAGTTCGACAGATAATCTAGATAACCCCTCCAGATCGCTAAACTTAAAGGCCATGGCGTCCAGTACTCGCTGATCGCGATAATTCGTGCAGGTCCCATATTGTTTCTCGGGCATCCATGCACAATTGAATGCATATTCGTAATCCGTTTTGGAGGCTTGAGACCTCCGTCAAGACAAGATCTTTGCTGATCGTCATAGGTCCTTTTGCATTGTGGTCAAAGCCAGTAAGTCTTATTCCAGTCCAGGATATGTGTTTCCTTGCCAATTCGTCTGCAACACCTGGGTATGCTTGCAGCTTCCATGCCCATTCCTCGATTGTATCCAGTTTGTCCTTGTTCAAAATCCTCTTCGACGTGGATTTTGACGCTCAGATGTTTCTTTGGTGGTTTGAGATATCCATAATCGCCCATTTAAACCGGTAACCAAGCTCTCTACGAGGAGAGCTTTCATGGACGGAGTGCCTGCGGACGTATGTCCGTTGTACTTTGTGCACCTCGTCCTTGTTTAGGCTGGCCCGACTCCGTCTCGACGCGTATTCAGTTTCGCCCCAGTTTCCATCCGACAAGTCCCCGAGCTGATTCACCTTCCAGTCAGAATCCTCGTGTTCTCTATTGACCTGGACGTTGAAGACCCAGTTGTGGTCCTACAGCTGAAGAGCCCGTGTTTTCTTGCTGCTTCTCAAGCCACTTCGGGTGGGCCCGCATCCGCATCAGCTATTCTTGTAGTTTGTTGATTCGCCCGGCGCCAATTTCAATCTAGCAGAGACAATCGAGACGTCGACATGGATGGCATTGTTGAATGTTGATGTTCGAACTTCAACCTCGGTTCTCAGGAGGTCTCAGGAGGTCCATCTGCATCCGTCGCTTACCGTGACGCCAAGCGCTTAATCCCTTTCTGGCGATAAGTACAAGGAGCTCTTGCACAACATCCCCAAGGCCCGTCTTGACTTGTGATTGGCCGGGATACATAAACGATTCGACGGTTTTCTGTTATCATTGCACGTAGGGTTATTCAAGGAGATTACCGTACAATTTAAAATCATTCGTCCAAGGGTGTGACCTGTGCCCACGGACGAGTTTTGTGTCCGTCCAAAGAGCCTGCGACATAGGACAGCAGCCGGAGGTAGTCTTTTGAGATCCAGGTACCAAAAAAGCTCGGTGCTACATCCTGCCCGAGCGGTGCCATCCTCCGGTAGGACTCCACCTTCTGCCACCGGGAAGCCTCCTGCCGCTCCAGTACACGTCACAGCTCCGTCTCACAATATTCCGGCAGCCCAGCAATGTGTAGTGTGAAGAGCATTGAATTCAGCCTCCGTCTCTCCTGTGGCGCGGCAGTGATAAGCGCTCGCCGCCAGATCCCTGGATCTCAAAAGACCAATCGAACACGGAAGGGAAAGCGTGACAAGCTGTCACGTCACGCAAAGTCGTATAACGACAACCATCCAGTCTTTTGCGATGAAAACACTTGGAGGAGCATTTCCTAATGTCCAGATGAACATATTCAAAATATCAAATAGAGGGACGAAGCAGAAGGTAGGTAAATTTTGAAATTTCGACTCGACCGCGATTCTGAACTTCCGGTTAACGATAGTAATGACTTCTAATTAAAGTCTTCTTCACAATTCGCATCAGCTGTCAAGCTCAATTCACGTCCCGCGAGATTCAGTGCATCGTATAAGTGAAGGCGAACGTGGGTGATTCTTACCAAAGGGCCTCATTCTTCACCAGTGCTATTGATTCCTATGACGGTCGCACCTACCATGAAGCAAGCCCAAGCTCAAGTAATGGAACTGTCGGCCATGGACAAAACCGAACTGAGCAATAGAATGGAGGAGCTGAAAGAGGAACAGAGACTACTGAAGTACAGTAGGTGGAGGTTGTGTAAGTCTTTCGTCCCGTTTAGAACTTGTGCTTAGTGCTATACAATTGATTTCTTGTGGTACTCAGGGAATGAAAGAGCGTTATCCAAACTCGCTCCAACGGCAACAATAGCTTATCGCATTAGTGAGGTAGATGGCGTGTTATTCGATGGCGATTATTTTCACTCATCATCGCGTCGTGTAGACTCGGGCCTATCTTGCACATTACGATAAGCTGCATTCTCTGGATGACGATATTGAGGCTCTGAGAAACATGGTGAGTTAGATATTGTTTACTCCAGCCATTGAATTAATAGTTATTTGTCTTAATCTCAAGCTCAACCTTGCTAGTGGTGCTCGATCGGAGACTTTGAGCACGTTAAAAAAATTACCCGAAGACTCAAAGCGTTATGTTTGTAGCGGTTGATTCTTTATTTAACGGAGAATTAATGAAAATTTCCTTCACAGCGCTCGGATGACTCACGACAATATGACGAGAAGCCTATTACTGAGAGAATGACCTCCTACGACACAGTGGTACCACAGCTGCATTCCCATGACGGTACAATGAAGACGTTGTGCTCCGACATAAAAACTACCCGTGTCTTAAAAAATCATGTGAGTTCTTATCTATTCAATAATTGTACAATGGAATTTGCACTAATATTCTTTTCACGGCAGCTTAAAGAGGTCGTCGAAAGCAGGGCAAATTTCGAAGAACTGATTGCAACTCAAGCTACATTCGAACATACGCAATATCGTGGTCTTCGCGAATGGTCAACGGTAATGATGTCTCGTGGCATTTGTATATACTTCATTGACGGAGATTTTGCCGTAACATTGCAGTTGGTTTTATCTGCAACAAGCTACTACGCCAATGCACTCATGACACTTTCAACTATTGGGACGGGTCTGGTGTATGCCACTATATTCAGGTGTGTAAAGCCAATGCTAACTTCCATCGCTCAGTTGCTGATATATTCGATAGTGCAACGCGAGGAAACATAGGCTTAATGTGCTTCACATTTCCGTTATTTACAGTCGGCTTTCTTGTTCCTGCCGTTATTCAAGTTATTCTGACATGGGCGTCCCAACTTTCACGTGAATTAAAATTCGCCAGCCAAGCCTTCTGGAGAGCTGTCATAATGTGAGCACTATCTTGTAGTTGATTGTCGGTATTGGGATAGTATTAAGTTCCACACAGCGTATTTCTCTGTTTTGCTTCGGTCTGCGTTATGGTCGCCATTACTATCCTGAATGTTACGATCTTCTTCCTGGATCCAGCCCTAGCAGCAGATGCAGGGGATCCTAATCCATCGGACAGTGGGCTTCATATAAACAGCGTCTCTCAACTTCCTGGAATTATTGCTTTCGCTTTTTCAGGGTCGATATTTTTCTTGCTGCTCACTGCCTTTATGCTCTGTATATTTGCAGCAGGATTTAGGAGGACGCTAGCTGCATTGTTGGACGTTCCAGATGCATCTCGTGATAAGCTCAAGGAGTTTGTTCACGTTTAGGATATCCATTGTCGTCGACGCTACATTACTTGACAGCCCATTGACTTGTAATTTTCTGGAATATCTGGTTCAGTTTTTTACTTAGGCCCTAATCTTGTCCTCGGAACAGCCACATATGCTTATATTAGTATTGAGGTGAGATCCATTGGAGAGCTTTATCGGAAGTATGTATAAATGTTTGCGATCAGACAACAACAATTCTTCCTCTGGATATCGTGATCAAGTTAGAGCTCGTGATAGATCTCTAGGTCTGGCGAAGTGTACATGGCTCGCCTATATTTCGCAGTTGTAGCCATTCCATTAGAAATTATAAACAACATCTAGAAAAGTCCGGAGCACCTAAAATGAAGCTAATATGAGCACAACTATAAATAAGGGTACACGGAAATACGTACACGACTGGATAGGATTAAATTATTCAAGAGATCAGGAGTTAGAACCGCCACTAGCTCTTCGAACTGCTTTTTCGGTAATTTGTGAGTATGTTGTATGCACGGCATGAGTTTGCAGCGCAGAAGCCCGTCATATTTACGATAGAGTTGGCTGAGAGTAGGTACGATTACTAACGATTATTTGCACAGGTGAGTAAATCGCATATGTTTCATGTTCTGGTGCTTAATGTCTGGTGGATAAAATCTCAGCTTGACGACTCAGCGTTTGGTGAGACAATGGACTGCACAATATTTTTCTTTTCTTTGCATCGGACCTCAACTCCCTCTTTCTCTCTCTGACCTAGTAGAAGTATTCGTGAGTAACATCTCTTTCATCATGCGTGCCCCGAGTACTAACTATACTCCGTCACAGGATAACCAAAGCTAAAAAAGACTCTGGCGAATGATCGAGGGAATGCCCTGCATTCCTCTACGATCTCGGCTTCTCTTACTTTCTCTTCTGCTGCTTACTGTCCGATTGTAGATTAGATCCTCACTCGAAGGCGTTGCTCGTCATTTGGACGATGGACTATTTTTCTTTGTACTGCACATGGATTCGAACTATGATATGAACCGCATCTCCCAGTCTTTTCTCTCGGACTTGATTACATAGAAAATATGAACGCATTACGCTAGGATGGTATAGATATCTTGTATTCAACATTGTACTCTTGGAAGCAATGCTTTCTCTCGTGTGACAAGTTTGATGCTTTCCTATTGGGGCGTGATTGAAAATCGAGCCCATCTCGTCCGCCATCATGTCGCGCGACGGCCCCAGCAGCGCAAGCACGCCCAGCACCAGCGCCTGGCATTCCATCCGCCCCTGGAACCCGCTCCTCTCCCTCACCGTCCGCGAGATTACCTCTGTCTCCGCCACCTTCATCCTTTCCTCCAGCCTCGCCGACACCGATGACGAGCACAACGAGCACGAGGATGCCTCCGCACGCCCGTCTATCATCTCCGATGCTCTCGCCAAAGGTCTTTCTGTAACGGTAAACGGTTCGCCATGGCAGCGCGTCTTCATCCGGATCGACGACAAGCTCGACGAGGCAGTCATCATCATCTATGGCCTCATGCCCGGCCGCCAGTATGACATCAACTTGGCTCTTTTCCAGGCGGGGCAGACGAACAATATTCATCGACAAGTTATTACTGAAGGTGTGTAGCTATCGTTCTCTCATTATTTTTGTCCTGACACAATCGCAGATGACGACGCTGATCCATCCGAGCTCAACACCGACCTTGACTCCGTGACCTTCGATGCTGAACCTGCAGCTTCCACACCCTCCACCTCCCCCACCCAAACCACCTTCGCCAGCACGCCCCCCTCTTCATCCTCCTCCTCCGATCTTCCCCAACTTACTCTCGAAGACCGGCTCGCCCAACACCAACACACCCTCTCCCTCGTACACATCGAGCGTGATGCCCTCACCGCCTCCCTCAAATCTGCGCGGCGCGACTCGCAAAAAGCCGACGCGGCCCTGCGCACCGAGATCGACATCCTCAAGCGAGCCTCCGAGAAGCACGCCGCAGTTGAGCACCGCGCACGGCAGAAGATCCTTGCTTTGCAAGAGGCCGCCCGACGCGCGCAGGCTGCCACGCGGGAAACCGAAGCGCAGGCGGTGGCCCTGGAGGACGCCTTACCTGGCTTGCACGAGCAGAAGGAGGCGAAGGAGGCGGCGCACGCGCAGCTCACACAGGGCGCGGACCGTGCTCAGCGGGAGCGTGAGCAAGTGCAGGAGAAGGAGAAGAAGCGCCTCGAGGCGCTGCGCGGGGAGTTAGCTGGGCTCACGAATCGACTCGAGCGGTTACAAGGAAGACGGGAAAGACTCGAGGGCACGGCGCTCCCGGAGCTCGAGGAGCAGGTCCGTGAAGTCGAACGCGAACTGGAACGAGAAACCCAGCGCGCAGCTGTGTTCGACATGGACGATCTGGCGCCCCAGAATCCCCCCGAGGAGCACCAGCCGACGTACATGCCTATGCCTATGCCTCGGCGCCAGCAGAGCGGCCCGGGACCCGGGCCCATCGGGCGCCCCTCACCCCCCGCTCCCATCCAGCGGCCCACTCCGTCCGACTCTCCCACCTCTTTCCTGCACCACCACGAGAGCCCCGTCTCCATCCTGTCGCACGAGTCCGTTCTCGCCTCCTTCTCGCACACCCACTCGCACTCGCATCCGTCGTGGACCCCGCCCCCGCGGCACACCCAGACACACAACCAACACAACCCGCGCACAAACTCTACCTCTGCCTCTGCGTCCCTCTCGCTCTCGCCCTCCCCCACGCCTGCGCATGTGTCCACCCTGTCCAGTCGCGCGCCGGCATTCGAGCCGGGGCGGGGGATCAAGGGGCTCTCTGGTGGTGGGGCATCGGGTGCGGGAACAGCGTCCCCACCATCTGGAACTAGCTCTGGGTTCTCTGTGTCCCCCACGCCTATACAGCGGCCTGTGAAGTCGGGGCAGGGGTGGGCGGGGATATACGATCAACGATAAGCGGGCAGAGAGCGGGTGTGTCGGGTGTCGTGTGGGAATAGGAGTTTTGTGAGAGGTGTGTTGCAGGAGGCACGTTATGGCATATGTGTTGCGGTGCAGTGCATATCGTGCGGGAGACATATTGCGTGTGACCTTCTATGCCCGGACTAGGATTCGGATCCCTGTCTCGGACATTGGTCTTGCGCCGTGAAAATAAAATCATCCATATATCACACTGTATCAACCAGAGCACCAAAGTAACTTATTGCATTCGCATTGTATTAATAACCCAGCATAGTAGAGGTTTTAACTTAATATTTTGTTCTTGACATGCTGGTGGGTGGGGGCAGTTGCGAGCTGGGTATCGGTCTAAGGGTCCAACCTTAAGGGGGCATACTGACGAAAAGCGGCCACCGAACCTTACCTGTGCAAGCAGTCCTATGCTTCCAAATGCACGCGTAGCAGAACTGGCATCATGGATATATTCCACTCAACGAGTCCTACTTACTGCATACCTAACACCTCAACCGGACTAATACCAATCTTCTCCACGACCTTCTCATCCACCTGCGCCACCGCCCTCTGCGCCCTCGCCACTTTTGGCTTAAACCCAAAGCTGACCCCTGCCGTCCCCGAGCGGGTCTCCGACCGCCCCACACCGCTCTCATGCTCCTTCCACGTCGCGTGCAGACCCTCAACCGTCGTCCACGCACCCTTGTACCCCAGGCCCCCCTTCTCTGGGGATAGCCGCGCGCGCGAGTCGTCGAATACGAGGTGTACCTGTGTGAGGTTGAACAATGAGGGCTGGAGGTTGACCAAATCACCCCCGACAGGTGGGAGCCATTTCCCTAGAGGCCATAGATGCTGTACGGTATAATAAATCTCAATAAGATACGCGACAATGAGCATCGCAGTCGGGGATAGCCTCGGGAAATGGCACACGCCCTCAGAGAGCGTCTCCAGTGTCGTGTACACGTCCCCATACGTCGCGGGTGGGCCAGGGTCCGCAATGCAGAACGCCTGGCCGCCAATATCCGGGTTTTCACCGCCCTTGAGCGTGTCGATGAGGCGCGCCTCGTATAATAGGTGGGTGAGGGCGCAGTTCTCGACGTACACGAACGATTGCAGGATGTTCGCGATCCACGTCGGGTTAGTCTGGCGCACAAGATACGCGCCGCACAACATGTCACCCCTGGGCCCAAAGATCCCATTTCCCGGTCGGATGGCCCCAGTACGCAGCACACCCGCGCCCGAGGGGGACTTATCCGCGTCTCTTACCACGCGTTCCGCCTGGATCTTCGTCACAGCATAATTTGAGAAAAAGTCCTCATGCACCTTTGGCAGGGTCTCCTCCTCATCAGTCACAACCTGCACGAACCACTTCGGCTCCCGCTCCCATGGCCACAGAAAGAACTGATTGCTCCATACGCCAACGGAGCCAGAGGATGTGTACACTAGCACGCTCGCGCCGACCTTCCTTGCGGCGTGCACAATGTTCTGCGTGCCCGCGACGTTGACGCGCGCGGAGCGGTGCACGAACGCGCGTGCGCGCTCATAGAAACGGATGTTGGACGCTGTGTGGAAGATGGTGAGCTCCGGGGGAGGCAGGCCGGGGGGGACAACATCGGGCCAAGGGGCGGCGAACGCAGCGTCGAGAGAAGTGGGATCCGTCACGTCGACTTTGATGAATTGTGCGCCGGCGGAGAGCGCGTCTTTGACGGCGTAGTTGACAGGCGGGTTGAGATCAAGCAGCCGGATGCGCGTGGGGTCCTCCCCGCGCTCGATGAGCTGCGTCGTGATCCATCCACCAAGAAATCCACCCTACCATAACCCACCCAGCGTTAGTACTGTAGAATACAAACCACAAATGCAGTACGTACACCCCCAATGACAATGTACCTCCTCCCCGTCTTCGGCGGGAGCTGGTCCTTCACCGAGATATTCGGGGACTTTGCGAGCCTTGCCGCCGTGACGCGGACGTCTTCGGGCGTGCATCGTTTCGGGGAGAGAGCGAGTGCGCGGGCGGGAAGAGTCGACAGGCGCCTATCGTTCACTATAATGTAGAGGACAAAGGCGAAGAATGGAGAGCATGCGAGTCCCGCCCAGAGGAGGAACCCCATGAGTGCAGGCGGAAAGATGGAAGTTGCTGCGGAGATGATGGAGGAATCGCGCTACTCCTCACAGCGAATGCTTATGAATAAGCTCGCTCGCGTTTGATAGTTTCAGCCTTTCACTCATTCGGCCCTGGCTGTATTGAAACGTTGCTCGCTGATGCAGAGAAAAATGAAATCCAGGATCCGACGAGTTTTGAGCAGAGAAAGTCGCGTGATGTCAGGCTTTTCGGGGACCTGCATTGGATACATTCCTTAAGATGGCACTACACCCACACCTCAGCACAAGCCTTCAATTATGTATAGCGCGGATAATGACTAGCACACAGGATAGATATACAGCAATACAAAAGCAACAAAAAATGTAATAACAGATTCCAGGTGCCAGGATTCCACCATTGATTCGGAAAGAACGGGAGCGCTGTAAAGGGGAGGGAAACGCTTAGTGCGTACCCGAAGGTACGGCAACCATCAAACATCAGCCAACATACAGACTGACCTGACACTCCAGAAAGACGAGATCATGACGGGGGAGGTGGAGGCGGAGCTTCATTCGGAGGTGCGGCGCCTGCTGCGGCATACGACGCGTAGTACTGCGCGTATTGCTGCTGCTGGCTCGCCTGCCACTCCTTGAACTCTGCCGAGTTGACGTCGTAACCATATGCAGCCCTATACAGACATTAACGATAACACGATATTTGGAGGCAGAAAAAAAGACTTACCAGTATGCAGCATACGCCTCGGTATCTGTGGGGGCAGGCGGTCCAGCAGCTGCAGCAGCATACTGAGCCGCATCTGCCGCCGGAGTACCAGACGGGGGCGGCGGTGGCCCTTCACCAGGCGGAGGCGGGGGCGCAGGTGCAGCCGGGGGAGGAGGCGCGTATCCCTGGATGAAATAGTTAGCCAAGCTTGGTCAAATACGGTAATGCGAAATGTAGACGTACGCCCATCGCACTGTACGCAGCATACTGCTGCTGGGCGTGGTGCAGCTCCATCTGTTGCTGTTGCACGAGGGTAGCCATTTTCGCATGTTCTTGCCTGACGACGATGAGTAGGTCTTCTGTCAGAGCCTTCGCACGCGCTACTTGTCCTTCTTCCGGTCCGCTGCAATGAGTCTCTGGTTACTAAATGGAAGGTGAATGATATTAAAGGCTACTTGCGTTATATGAATGTATAACGGCGTTGGCTCTTCTTGACTTGTCTATAAGCCATATGCGTAAGACGTTGTTAATGAAGAGAAATAAATGAAGCTACTTCTTGATCAATAAACCCAGACCCGATCCCTTTTATTTGCACGCGAGTACTGGTCTCGGACTGGATATACTTTACGAAAGAGCCCTATAACGAAATTGTCAATAAAGAGACACCCTGAAAAGGGGATAGACGTACGGATGGTCCCACCACCTTGGCCCTAACGTTGAAATTTCTGATAGAATCAAGACCGACAGGTAGCTTCTC
>JASFDH010001459.1:0-14813 GCA_036937195.1 Nidularia pulvinata
GCCACGCGACCTGTCCTTCAATTCGGCGACCTCGTCGTCTTCCTCTCCGTCAATGTCCATTTCTTGGTAGCCTGGGGCTGGCTTTTCCAAAGAAACTTTCCGAGGTCTCTTGTCCCTGGTCCGCTTCGACTGCACCTCTTCATTGTTTTCCTCTTCGTCGCCGAGGCCGCGCTTAGAGCCACGGGGCCCGTCGCTCCGATATTCTTCCCACTCAGCGTCTTCATCGCCGTCTATCAGCTCATCGCCATCAACCTTGGGCTTCTTAGCATCGTGCTCATCGATTTCTTGCTCATCGATACTACGTTTTTTTCCGTCAAGATCACCGTTAAGGCTGATATTCTTTCGGCTGAAGCGACGAGATGGCCCAGCCTTTTGTGGGCTGACGTCGGAGGATTGAGCTGTTCTTGGATAGCCCGTAGAACTTTGACCGGCTGTAGGAAAACGGGAAGAGCTGGCAATTACATAAGCGAGGCTTCGGAAGCGAAACTGTCATAGCACCTACTAATTGCCATCATGACCTGAGGTGGACGCGAAAGCGTTGTCCACGAAAGAATTGTATGTTCCTGGGAATGCGGGAGTGCTTGACTGGCCACCTAAGATCACAGAAGTATGGTCAGATAGGTCATCGCAAGGCAAGCTAAAGTAATAATACCTGGGCGCTGTCGGACGTTTTGCTTAGGAAGTGTCTGTGCTCCATCACCTATGGGCGCTGGTGTTGCTGGCTTCGATCTCTTCTTCAGAGGCTCGGTCGTGCGGCGAGCCTGAACTACATCGGCATAGGCGACATTGAAGGGCCTATGGTCGTAGTCAGGGATGCCGTGTCTTCTCCGCATAGCCCTGAAAAGACGCGTCACGCTGTAAGAGATGAACCCGGATGAATGTAAAGGCAATGACTTACAATTTATACGACCGTTCCCGCCACCTTAGTACGTGTTCCCGGACCCGCATAACCAGCATATAGACCACTAGAAGGCAGGCTATGACGAAAGCCGCCTTGACTGTAGAGGAAAGACCAGACCATTTGCCGGGCTTCTCGCGGATCAGAGGCATAGTACGCTCCGCGAGGATGTCTGCGGTGTCGTCTTGCATGGTGGGCGGGCAACGCGTTAGGCAGCGCGGGAGACTTGATGGTGGAAGTGGAAAGCAGGGATGTCAGCCGGCACCCGCCACGCCAGCCACCATCATTGAGTGCGTCTGTTTGCTCGTATTTAAATCGGAGCCTAAAACCTTCCATGTATAAATTTCCCGAAATTTATTTTCTTTTTTGTTCAACTTGACTGACTTGCGGCCGCGACACTACGGCCGCTGCTCTTCACCGTTGAGGACGACAATCTACTTCCAATTCATCGATTTTTCTCTTTTCTCCCCGTCCGACCTTTCTTTTCCTCTCTCATTAACCCACTTGCGAATGCCTAGGAACACGGCTCTCCATGCCTTCGTTACCTCTACTTGTGATGTGGAAGATTAATGGTGCCTGCTCCACGCTTGAATGTCCAGCTTCTTGTTAGCTATAACATGGTCATTCGAGTACTAAAGCGGGCTCACATTTATCTATGTATTTGTATTTTTTTACCAATGCTATTTTTTTGTGATCCTACAACGAGCTATGCTGTGTAATCAGTATTTGGCCATCTGTGCATCGCGGCATCGACTTCTTACACCACAGCTGAAATGAGTTCCTCCCATCATTCTCTTCAGTTGCGAGCTGGGCGGATTACCGGTTACCTGACTTAGGCGTCGCCAGCATACTTAGAGCCTCGGAGCAGTGTCAGTTTTTTCTGCAAATCAAAAGATGCTTAGTCGTCTCATAGCAGCACGTGGGAAATTCTCTTATTTTATAAGGTCATCACTATTTTGAACCTAGGCCCCCAATCTCGCCTCCTCTTCTACTGCTATTTAGACGGACTTTCCTCACTAGCTTCGTCCCCTCCCTCCATATATAATGGCCGACTCAAAAATTGTCACTCTCGATGAGCTCCGGGCGAATAATACCAAGGATAAGTTCTATATCCTCATTCACGAGAAGGGTACGCGTCGACCAATCACATCCCTCCATTTTGTCTGACGATTTTTGTCTACAGTTTACGATGTCACCAAGTTCTTGGATGAGGTGCGGGCTACTGCAACATCAACCGCCGCAATGCTCTGAACGTTTTCATTCCTCAATAGCATCCTGGAGGAGACGAGGTCATGCTTGCCGAGGCCGGTACGTGGCAGCATATGGTCACCGCATCATTTTGACACAGGTTGTGCTCAACTGTCCATCTTTCTCTCATACAGGTCAGGACGCGACGGAGGCATTCGAGGATGTTGGCCACTCTGACGAGGCCCGCGCTCTGCTGCCCGGAATGCTGGTCGGGGAGTTCGAAAAGGGTAGCGTGAGTACCTCCGCCCGCCCCCTCCGCGCGAACCATCATTACTACATACTGACTTCGTCATCACTAGGGTCTCAAGCTGAAGTCAGGTGCAGCTGCCGCACAGGCAACCCGTGTGGCTGGCGCTGTTGAGCAGGGGTCGAAGTTCGTCTCTTACGCCTACCTTCTTGCGTTGCTCGCGGCTGATATTCCGGTTCTTCCCTCGCAGCATGATGTACTTTGTCCCTCTGGGTTTTTTGGGTATTTACTTCGCATGGCGCTACTACTCAACCGGGTCCGCATAAGTGGCCTGGCCTATTCCCTAGTCTTGTATATATCAGTTTTATCCCGTACATGCTAATGCCCTCCCTCCATTAAGTTACCTCGATCCTGCCTGCCCCTGCAGCTACATACATCACTTACGCTTTCGTCATCTGCATTATTTACGAGGCTTCCTTCTTGAAATATCCTGGATTATTGATAGATTTTATTTGATCTTATCACACACGTGTCGTGTCTGACTTGCTTTGAATTGCAAACTCTAGAGTTAGTGGTAAGAACGGCAAGAGCTGATCCGGTGCCGGTGTGAATTTGGAGTCTCTAGGGTGCTTCTCGATGCTGCCTAGTGCCGTTAGGGTCCACGAAAGGTGCGCTACGCCATTAGCTGCAGGTTCAGGCGTGGGGTCGTTAGGCACAGATATCACATAGACTATGCTCTTTATACTCGCTATATAAACATTTGGGTGAACTACCAATGTATAACCAACAGCACGAATAATAATTTATAGTACATACATTCCACATTCCACCATCTTATCGTACAGGTATCGAAGGATAACAAGATGCAGAGATAAGGCTATTTAGCCACACCGTACGCAGATATGTACAACTGACAATCGCAAAATACAAGTACAGGATAAAATTCAAGAGCGAGAATCAAACCAAAATGGATACCGAAATTTACATTCCCCAGAGTATCATGTGGACATCCCAAACCGAGCCCTGCCCCACTCACAGACTCTACACACCTGAGCTAGCTGCAAGCATCCAGCACAAGTCTGGAGAGACCATGCTGAGCTCCAACGGTCGAGCATATGAAGATCTGTATGGCGGGTTCAGTACACATTTAGCCCCTAGTGATTGAATTTGAAGATGCCAACAGTGCCAGTAAATAGCTTTGTGGAACTGCTCACAAACAAACAGACATAAGGAGGCGTCACTCACTAGACGAAGATTCCCATCTTCTCGAGTCCTTCCTTGGCAGCCTCGTTCCTGGCCGCTTTCTTGGTATTGCCCTTCCCGCGACCGTAAAGCACTCTGTCGACCATGACCTTGACATACCAAACCGGCGTGGTCTTGGTCCCCATTACGAACTTCCCGTCAGGAAGCCCGGGGTTGGTGTATCCGTTATCTTCAGAATTTCTCCCGTCCGAATAAATCCATTCGACCTCGCAGTTCTTCTTCTGCAGCTGCTGGTTGAACAGTGCGAGGTGCCCAATGGTGGTGCTGGATGCGTCAGACATTATGTGGGCGTCTTCTATGGCGGGGCTAAGGCGCGGGGACGACGATGGGGTGGGAAGCGCCGGTAAGCCATGCTGCTGACGGACAGCCTGATACGCTGCACGAGCGTAGGGGGTGAATAAAGGATAAAGCCAATTTCTGACAGCGTCAAGGCCTTGATCAAGGTATAAGCCGCCGATGAATGACTGTGGCGTCGGCAAGTTGTCAGCCACATATAAAGTCGAGAAAACAATTCTCTACCTCGAAGACGTCGGCTGCACCCCACATCCTGTCAGGGAAAAAATTCAACCACATATAGAATGAGGTACGTACCTTGGACATTCATAGAAGCGCGGAGGGTGATCGCCTGCGCTTGATGTAAGCGTAGACGCGCCGGAAGGTTATACCTCACGGAACTAATGGAAATGCTATTAACAGAGGTATCCCAGAGGATGTCAGCGGCAGGCCTACATGTCAGCTAGAGTTGCATTCCCAACAATCAGTGCTCGGATTTTCTGGATAAAAAAAAAAAAACACAAGGAGTATTTCAGCGCCACGCTACAGACGCCCGCCACAAAAAAATCCTTACAGTGGATGGCCCCACCCGAAGGCCGGGATACATGTCCAGCAAGAGGCTAGTAACGCATAGCCCTAGGACAGTGTCACCGAGATGCTCAAACCTACGTATATACCCTCAGTCATCGGATAACGATCGTAAAGAAGCGGCCGGCCGTTATAAAATTAACGCTCAGATACCGTTGCTTACTTCTCGTTATCAGGGCTTGGATCGCTTGGATGGTCCTCAAAAATATGGGTAGGACGAGCGAATAAGCTGCGGTGTGTGAACACCTGCTGTTTAATATCCGGTGAGTTAATAACAGGAAGAGGCGGGAACATGGCCCCGTTCGGCCCAAAATCTGGTCTGTACACCGTTCAAAAATTAGGATTTCACTGAAGATATTGTGGATTCATTACGTCTCACTTGATAGACATGTAGGTAGCAACTAAAACTGCGTCGAGAGCTGCGCAATCAGGAGGAGGCTTTCCTTTGATGGGTGTTACAGCAGACAGAGGCGGGAGACTACAGTTAAAAAAGTTCTTAGGCAGATGTAAGTGGCGGAGAGGCGTTGAAGAGAAGTGGAGTGCTTTAGAAAGACGAAGTACTGCCCTGATGTACCTTTTGGACATGTTCATCATACAAGTGGGACTCCGCGTTAATTGGGATAAGTCAAGACGTTTGCCGACCTATCGATTAGTAGATCACCTGACCCGATATTGGTCGCCGCATGAATGTCGGAGAGTCGGTGTATAGGGAAAGGTCGGTGTAAACGGGATGAGAAGACAAGAAGCTGTGTTGGTGTGAGGCGTGCCAATCATATTCTATTAACCCGAGAGAAGCACAGTAGTAGATAGGAATGCTATCGTAAGGTGATGTATAATCAATGGTGGAAGGAACGCATTTCAACTATTAGAACATACCAACAATCACAATAGACGTGATCGTACACAGGAGGTCACTAAGTGCGAAGTTTACACAGAAGGAACAGGCATCCCGCGCTCTAGTGAATCGAATTATAACACACCGATGAGCTCGGGGCGGAGAAGTGGATCGCTGATAAGACCACACGTACCTACAAGCTTCGCCTGTGCTTTCATGGCGAAATAATCTTTGTGGAGTCCACACTCAGTCTTCTCCTTCCCAGCCCACCTCCCAGCTCTCTCATCCTGCCCTTCTCCTACCTTACTGGTGCTATGCCAGTCTCCCACACTGCGGTACCCTTGGTCAAGCAGTTTGTTTCGGGGTACCTTATTTTCGTTAATATACCACTCTACAAGTGAGAAGTTCCACGCGAATAGGGGATTGAGCTTGAGAAGCCCTGTTGAATCAACTTCTAACGGCTGCAGTGAGGCGCGGTCTCCTCCTTGTGATGCGCGACGGCCGGTGATCACTGATTTTACACCCAGCTGCTCGTAAGCTCTCCGTGCGGGTTCTACCTGGAGCACGTACCGGGTTATTCAAAAAACTTATCAAGGCAGGTATGACGTACCTTGACCGCAAAATCATAAGAATCTTCCTCCCGCTCCCAGAACCTCTCACCATACTTCACCTCGAAGTCCTTCGTTGTTTCACTACCTTCCGGCTTGTATACATGTATCGGCACATTATATTTGTTTTTTACTTCCTCCACCAGCTCATAAGTTTCGGGGAAATGATACAAAGTATCCAGGAAGATTAATGGCGGCGGCGATGAGGTTATTTTTGAGAGCATATCGATCGCGACGAGCCCAGTGAGACCAAAGGCTGTTGTCTGATACAAGCCAGGAAGATAGTCGATGGCCCATCTTAGAATGTCTTCCGGGGTCAGAGTTGATAAATGAGCATTGATTGTGTTCAGATCTTCCTGCTGGATAGGAAGCACGAGCGGTTTGGGCAGATGAGATATCGTCGAGGATGAGGACGAAGCCATGGCAGGCAGATTATTCGACAGCGAGGAAGTGAAGGATAATGAGGTAATGTTTTATGCGGAAGACATAAATACAGGAAAGATCAGGCTTCGATAAAGGCATTGTCAGCAAATCTTTGCTCAGCTGAGCAGGAAGCCGATGGTGTCAGTCTGAGGAATGCGACGTCGGCCATTGGCCCGACTTACTGGTTTTCCTGCACGTGACTTGAACGCGCTTGAGCCTTGGGGGTCGCGCGACGAAGACAATTGACTGAGACTCAGAGGGTGAATCTTAACTTCAAAATTAAAATCGAAAATATCACAATCAAGAAAAATCGCTACCGCCTTACGTAGTCCTTCTGAAAAATGTGTCCTCGTCGAATCTCAGAGAGCAGTAGTAAAAATGAACCAGAGCAGCATAAATATTGCTATGTATTTATATATTAGGAAGATGAGATACAATACAAATGTTACATTCATATACGGAGAGGCACGTATATGAGTTCATAAAATAGATCATCGATTTTCAGGCAATCCTGCCGACTTTAAGTTTCATTATATCTAGCGCTGAAAGCTTCCCGTCCTTGAGGAACCGAAGCAGCAGCCTTCTCCTTGTCAGCAAAGAGACGGTCCCGCTCTTGTTGTTCAAGCTGATGACAAGAAATGTCAGAACTACTATTGCAAGAATGACATAGATAGTCGGCTTACCAACTCTCGCCATGAGTGGTCCTGGTGGGCCTGCAAGAAGTTGGGGTATTTAGAAAAACTGCGAGCTGGACTTGAAAACAGGGAAACGCACCTCTTTCATCATAGCTGCACGTCGTGATTGCGATAAAGCGCCCGCGATGATAAGAAGGCCCACCGTTAGCCCTTGTGCCCACATACGGGCTTGGACGATCTAGAGAAGCAGGTCGTGTGAGAACCGAGGTATTCGTAGTGCATTATGAGTCTCACCTTTTGAGCATAGGTCTGGTATCTAAACGCAGGTCACCGGTCAGACAAGGCATGCGATAAGGAAGGCTGAAAACACACTTTTGACGAGAAATAATAGCACCAGCGACACCCAAGCTTCCCGCCCACCCGCCGAGAATCAATGTGTACTGGTGACGTGCTGACCAGTCCCCAATCTTGTCTTTAATTGGTAGCTCCTTCCATCGCTTCTCCTCCTGGAGGATCTTCTCATCCATCACACGAATACTGTCGCCCTCCCTGCACATAAGATTGAGCGGCCATCCAGCTGAACAAATACAAAACAACTCACCATTGCGACCGGTCGTATTCCAGACCACGGCGCTCTGCCTGAATTGACAGGCACGGTGCGATAACGATGATAGCTCCGAGAGTTTTCAAGGACAGTGGTAGACGGCGGTAGGTTGCAAAATGACGGTGGGCATATAAGGATCCAGCAAGTGCAACTGATCCACTGGCAAGTGCGCCTTCGAGGGCACCACGGCGAGATGCAGCTGCGTGGTCGCGGAGCTGTTGGTCTGTGATGGGCTGAAAGCGAGTCAATAAACAAGGGATAAGTAGAGGTCTAGGAGCTCACCTTCATGATTTATGTATATAGGAGAGTGAGCAGGATAGTTGTGAGTTGTGCGATGGCGAGGCTCCTGCTTTTGAGATGCTCGGAGTCCCCAATGGTGCTTGAAATAGTCCTGCCTTCCGTCATGACATGCGTCTTTTGAGGCCTGACATCACCGGGACGACCCGCGACGCTTGCAAAAAGTTCCCACGTGAACAGCCAAGGTTTTCCGTTCTCTTCCGCGGGCCGCACCTGCCGCACTCCAGACTCATATGGTCTTGGCAAATTTCCGGGGCCGGATTCATGCAGGTCGTATTCACTATCGATAGCTACGTACATGGAGGGCTGGTATTGCAATGGAAGGCTGGTATTGCTACGGTACTATACTACTGTGTAACTACTAAAAGAAATAATATGCAGGAATATCTCATAACCTCGGAGAAAAATGGAAGGAAAACAGGTGGATGGCCGAGGAAAACGCTAACAACAAACGGATCAGGCCTCCTCTTTACAAATCCAACACGGCCAACCGCGGGCATAGCGTGGAAAAAAATAGCCCGAAGTCTAGAAATGGTCCACGGTGAATATCCATTTCCCATCCGCAATAGTGAACTCCTCGAAGTGCGTATCCCGCATGTTCATCAGCTTCTTCTTGTGTTTAGCCGCGCTGGGATGCTTCTCATCTTTGATTGGTTCGCGTGACGCCTTGTCCAGTGCCCAGCAGCGCTCCAGGGATATACGCGCCTTGACATTGAGACCAGAACCGGGGGGCGGCTTGTCGACGTCTTCGCTGTCCGGGTAAACACTGCACTCCTTGTCCTCGAAGCGAATGACACCCCCGAGCAGAGAGCCAAGTCGTGGAAGACCAGTGAGATCTACCGGCTGCAGGAACTGAATCTCCCCATAGCCGACGCGACCAACGGCGAGCCCCTCAAAGGAGGACAGCTGCTCGTGTCCCATCTTCTTGAGAGTCGAGAGACTAGGCTTCACCCAGTAATCGCCTTCTTCGAGGATATCTCCGTCTTGCTCACCGGCGGCATTGCTGGGACCAAGATTCTGTGTATTCTGTGCTGTGAATTTATTTGGACTGGTGCGTTGCGTGCGGCCCGCAGGCGTCGGGGAATCTATATGCGCTGGCGCGGCGGCGGCGGCGGCGGCATCGGCAGCTTCCTTTTCGCGAGCAGCAATGCTCAGAGCAGGGCTGAAGGTGACCTTGCCACGTAATCCCGATCCTGGCGAGCCAATCTTGACGAACAGCTCTGACGGCTCGATCTTCTTGTCCAGAATGACCTTCTTCACACTCTGCCGCCCCCCGCTCCCAAGCCCACTAGAGCTGCGGCTCATAATCCCATTAGCACCCAGCGGCGACCCGCCATCTCCAATCAACTTGAGCGTACTCGTGTCACTCGTGAACGCGAAAGGATCAGCGTTGGCCGTCGAGGAAGACATACTTGACGACGACCCAAACCCGCGTAGTTTAGAGTTCGCGGAACTATATCCCAGATTCACACGCGAAGCGGGAGAGCGCGTCGGGACGTCCACGAAGAAGCCGGTTTTTTTCTTCTGCGACTGGTCGAGGTTGACGAGGCGCGGGCCGGGAGGAAGCATAGAGAAGATGGGGAGGTCGGAACCGATGGGTTGGGATATGGACGGGATGAGTGCACCTTGGGTGGTTTGATTGTTTGTAGATGCGTTGAACGATCCCGTGGAACCGCCGAGGTTGCCAAACAGCCCACCGCCCTGGTTTCCTGACGCTGATGAGCCGAGAAGAGGAGCGGCGGGTTTGTTGTTATTGAAAAGACCTCCCAGCGTCGACTGTTGGGTCGTCGACTGGCCGAGGGTGTTCGAAAAGAGACTTCCGGGCTGTTGCGGCTGTGTGGTCGTGGATTGCCCACCAAAGTTGCCTCCAAACAAGCCGCCAGCGGGTAGTGCAGGCTTGTTACCGCCAAAAAGGCTCCCTCCACCAAAGGCGCCAGTTTGGCCTTGCTGCTGCTGCGCTGGCTGCTGCTGCTGCTGTTGTTGCTGCTGCTGGTTGTTGTTGTTACCAAATAGCCCGCTACCTAGCCCACCACCAGTTCCAAACAGACCACCTGCAGCTGGTTGAGTGGTAGCAGTTGTAGTGCCAAATACTAAGAAAATATATTAAAATATGCACAAAGGAAATAAAACGAGGATGCTCACACGACCCTGCAGGCTGTTGTGTACCCTGCTGCTGTTGAGGCTGTTGCTGCTGGTTTGTATTCGTTGCAAACAACCCACCACCGCCACCAAAGATAGATCCCGGCTGTTGCTGCTGCTGTTGAGGCTGATTTTGCTGCTGTTGCTGCTGACCGCCAAAGAGACCTCCACCGCCAAATGCGGATGTGGTGGGTTGGGTGGTAGTGTTCGTCGTGCCAAATATAGACGGCTTTAGAGCATTAGATGTATTTGAAGCACCTCCTGCATAAAATAGGAAAGTGTGAGTTTGTTATAACACAAAAATATAAAAATGGGCACACCGAACGCTCCGAATGCATTTGTATTTGTCGCGGCTGGCTGAGTGCCAAAGATCCCCCCGCCCTGCTGCTGAGCAGGCTGTTGCTGCTGCTGCTGGTTGCCACCAAAGGCGCTGGTTCCACCAAAAGCACTTCCCGTTGTGGTACCTGCAATGAATCAGTAAAGGGGAGAATAAGTAGGGAAGTAAGGACAAACCTCCACCAAAACCACCAAAGGTTGAAGGCTTTGCAGCAGTATTTCCACCGCCGAAGACACCGCCGCCAAACAAACTCCCAGCCGGCTGCTGCTGTGGTTGTGCTTGCTGCTGCTGCTGCTGGGGCTGCTGGGGTTGTCCAAACGCTCCAAATGCCGACGTCTGCTGCTGTTGAGGTTGCTGAGGTTGGCCAAATGTGCCACCTCCAAATATGCCAGTCCCAGTTCCAGTGGTCGCAGCTGGCTGTGTGGCAGTTGTGTTTTGGCCGAACGCACCGAATCCGGTATTTGTTGTGGGGTTTGTGGTCCCTCCGCCAAAGATACCGCCGGGTTGGGCGGGTGGCTGTGTTGGCTGAGCACCGAACGCGCCGGTGGATGATTGTCCTAGTCCGAACGCAGCAGATTGCCCGAAAGCACCTGCTGTTTTACGACCTTGGGCATAGTCTTGGACTCGGAGCTCCTAGAGAAGCAAAGATCGCGTTAAAAGAAAATATAAGGCAAAAAATGGGAAGGAAGAAACAAACCTCGAATGAGTACCCCGAGTACGCAGGCATGCACACGATCGCTTGATATTGAAGGTTAGCACCCGTCCCCGATGAGTCTTTCTCGGTGACTGGAGCATACGAGGGGTTACTTGTACCAGTGGTCACGACAGGATGAGTTTGAGTCGTTGCTAATAAAAAGGATTAAATAATGTTGCTGATGATAAGAGGCCTTGACTCACTATTCGTAGTTCCAAATGCGGTAGAAGGCTTACTTCCAAAAAGACCGCCACCTGTATTCCCGAACGCGCTGGTGGTCGCAGGTGCTGCAGGTTGTCCGAAAACCCCTGTTGTACCGGATGTACCTGCTGCAGGAGCGGGCGCACCAAAAGCGCTAGTTCCCCCTCCTCCCCCAAAGGCACCAGTCCCACCACCAAACGCGCCAAAGCCCGTCGCGGGTTTCGCGCCAAATGCACTAGTAGTGTTGGCCGTATTGCCGCCAAACGTGCCTGAACGACCGTAAGACCATTAGAAACATCGGATGAAGGAATAAACGCGTACCGAAACCACCTGTCCCGCCCGTGTTGGCAGCTGGAGTGCCGCCTAGATTTCCGAACATGGGATTTGCCTGGGGCTGCTGCTGCTGCTGCTGCTGCTGGGGTTGTTGTTGGGGTTGTCCAAAGGCGCCAGTTGAGCCAAAAGCTGTGGGGAAGCTTATAAGTGGAAGAATGAGTCAAAGCAAGAAGTGACTGACCGCCCGTTGAGGCACCGAAGGCACTGGGTTGGCCAAACGCAGATGGCTGCTGCTGTTGCTGCTGCTGATTTTGCTGTGGATTCGCCCAGGAGGATGAGACGTTGCCTCCAAACATTTTAGCAAGGAGAAGGGGGGAAGGAGCTCGTTATCGTTGAGTTTGACGAGCAGCGCACAACTACAACGCTTGCACCGCGGCGTTTCGCGCAAGTCTTTCCAACTCCGCAAAGATTCCCTTGCCGCACTCTTTACCCACGCTTCCCCTGATCTCGTTCCCGTTGATCACGTGCAAGTTTTTTGGACATTGATCGAGGTCTTGGTCGTTCTGCTTTAGCTTCTCCCTCTCAACCAGTAAGGAGGTGTAGCCATGCCTGATGGATCAGAGCGGGCCAAAAAGATCCCTACGTTTAATACCCTAGCCAGAGAAAAGGCCTTCAGAAATCCCCCAAAGGACGGCTCGACCTACAATATCCTCAATGAGTTCGTCGCGCCCCATCTCGAATCTTTCAATGCACTCTTCGACGACTCTGGTCTGCCCTCGGGTGACGGCGATGGGCGCGGGCTGATGAATATGGCGCTGAAAGATATTGGAGAGCGTGTTGTGTTTGACGGTGACGGCAGAGCAGGTTCAGAGAGTGGACCAGACGGATGGGGGAACCGTATGCGGAGTGAGCTTTTCAACTATGAAGCTTTTGAACATGTATTAACGTTAACTCAGTATGGATTGAGCAAGTAGCAGTTTCTCGGCCAATGGTCCCTGATAAGGATAGGACAGCAAAGGAGCGGAAAGTCTACCCAACGGAGGTGAGCGCTTTTACTGAGGCTTCACTTAAACATTTTGTCCTGCTCCGTGCATTGCACGACCATACTATTAAATAGTCCCATCTCGTCTATCTCCCTACTTCGCCCTTATAATTTGTCTAACTTTTTCGCTGATAGGCCCGTGAACGCTTGACCTCCTACCGAGGACGCATGACAATCAAATTGTGCTGGACCGACATCTCTGGGAAACAGCACGACATTATTAAAGACTGTGGCCTTGTGCCTATTATGGTTAGAGTACGTCGCTTTGAACTTATAGTTTGGTGATTCTGTCCAACCAGCGTTCCAGTCTGTAAGATGTAACCTCCGCTCCATGTCCTCTGCCGAACTTGTCAAACACCACGAAGAGCCCGAAGAATTTGGTGGCTACTTCATTATCAACGGTAACGAGCGTCTTATTCGATACCTCATTCTTCCCCGGCGGAACCATGTCATCTCTCTGCTCCGTCCCTCCTTCGGCAATCGCGGCCCCTCTTACACTCAATATGCCGTCCAGATCCGCTGCGTCCGTCCCGACCAGACTAGCGTCACCAATACACTGCACTACCTCTCTAACGGAAGCGCCATGCTCCGATTCAGCTGGAGAAAGCAAGAATACGTGATACCCATAATGCTCGTGCTCAAAGCTCTCGTTGGGGCCTCGGATAAAGAGATCTTCGAAGGCATCATGATGCAGGACTACGAGAATACCTTCTTGACGGATCGCGTCGAGCTGTTGCTGCGCAGCTTCAAGATGTTCAGCATGCAGACTGGTGAGCAATGTCTTGAGTACCTCGGCGACAAGTTCCGCGTAGTCCTGGGTCTGCCTGACGATTTGACGAACGGTGCTATTGGGGCTTGGCTGGTTCAGAAAATGGTTCTTGTTCACCTCGAGTCTCCCAGAGACAAGTTCCGAATGCTCTTGTGCGCCTCTTTTTCATACATGTTCTCGACCTTCGGCTGACGTTTTGTTTCGTTAGGTTCATGCTACGGAAGCTCTATAGCCTCGTCTCTGGCTTGTGCTGTGCTGACAATCCCGATTCGCCTCAACATCAAGAGGTTCTCCTTCCTGGAACACTGTACGGGATGATCATCAAGGAGCGTATGGAAGAAATTTTGAACAACATCCGGACCAACATCCACACCGACGTGAGAAATGGCGTAGAGGTTGACTTCAACGACAGTGAGTACTACGCGTTCGTGTTTATTTAAGCTATTCTAACGGCCTCGCAGACCGATACTTCACAAAGGTAACCTCCCGGGTGAACTTCGATATCGGCGCCAAGCTTTCGAATTTTCTGGCCACTGGAAACCTTGTCTCTCCAACAGGCCTCGATCTTCAGCAGGCATCCGGATTTACTATCGTTGCGGAGAAGCTAAACTGGCAACGTTATATCAGCCATTTCAGATGTATCCATCGTGGTGCGTTCTTCGCCGAGCTCAAAACGACTACCGTCCGTAAACTGCTACCTGAGGCCTGGGGTGAGTTTCATGGAAATCATTTTACCGGATTTGTTTGCTCAAACTGTTTATTTACTAGGTTTCTTATGCCCTGTCCATACTCCTGATGGTTCACCTTGCGGTCTGCTTAACCATTTATCTCGAAGCTGCCGTATCGTCACGGCCCCCCTCACCGTCGCACACATCCCCAATCTCCTCGTTGCCCATGGTATGACCCAAGCCTATACTGCCACAGTAGATGGGCGCAAAAATCTGTGCGTTCAACTCGATGGACGAGTCATTGGGTGGGCTCGTCCTGCTGTTGCAGCTCAGCTTGCTACCAACCTACGTATATGGAAGACCGAAGGGTTACACCAAGTGCCCTTGGATTTAGAAGTTGGCTTTGTTCCCGAGTCGAAGGGTGGACAGTATCCTGGTCTCTTTTTGTTCGCGTCAAGATCTAGGATGATGCGGCCCGTGAAGTATCTTGCGAATGGGCGCGATGATCAAGTTGGCTCGTTTGAGCAGGTATACATGGACATTGCATGTACGCCGGAAGAAATCGAGTCTGGGGTCTCAACACATGTGGAGCATTCACCGACCAATTTCTTGTCTATCCTTGCCAATCTTACTCCGTTCTCCGATTTTAACCAGGTGAGTTTACATCTCAGTTGGGTGTATGCAATTACTCATTTAGTTTCCTTTTCCCCAGTCTCCTCGAAACATTTACCAATGCCAGATGGGTAAACAAACAATGGGAACTCCTTCTACGGCACTGAAACACAGAACCGACAACAAACTCTATCGTCTTCAAACCGGTCAAAGCCCGGT
>JASFDH010001460.1:0-14811 GCA_036937195.1 Nidularia pulvinata
AGCTCTTGAGCTACATTGCATTCGATGCCGAGTTGCGCAAAGCCAGCCAATCCAAATATGCGACTAGGACAGCATATCAGTGCCCGAGCGGTTACCATAACTTTGCGCCTACCTATAACGCCTGCGTGACCGAGGGTGCAAACAAGTTCGCTGTATATGATTTTCACACTGGCGCGACGATCATCACTGGCCCTCCCATGCATAAGTCTGATTTCGAGGGCCTCGAGTTAACACCAATAGTTCCTGAGGCCAGTTCCGCGGCTGGCTCCTCGACCCAGTCCAGGAAGGCAAAACATCGCAAGCTCAGCGAGGTCCAGCGCTTTATGCTGGATTCGAAAACGCAGCTTGCCTTAATGCAAGGGTTCCGGGACCGTTTTTCTTCCGAGAGTCGAGCGAAGAACGAGTTCCACGCAGGAAGGCGCAATGCTGCGAAATCCAAGGGCGCAGCCAAACAGCCATCCACTTCGGGATCCACGCCTTCTACGTCCGGCGCCTCTTCGACACCAGAACCTATTAAAATCATACCCCCTATCGCCTCACCTTCATCGTCGTCGATCACTAACATCTCGGATGTACCACCTACCAGGCCGGCACGTCGCCCTGCAGGCAAACCCTCGAAGCCTATGCCGATTCTTAACCACAACACCAGCGACAGCGACAGTGAAGTCTTCGACTACGAGAAGACCGCGGAGAAGCTCTTGAATCGCCCATGCCCGGAAACGAAGGACTCTGACAAGGACGCTGAGGGCGACGAAGACACTGAGATGGTCGAAAACTCAGCTTAGGAATCCCTTCGAGGATCCCTGGAGGGCGGGTGTAACGATCCGGACTTTTCCCGCATGCGACGGGCGCCGTCGCATATCACTTTCCTTTCGTTTACTTAGTTCTTCCCCTTACCGACGCTCACCACGCGCGACTACATTCCTTATGTCGGTCCCTGACCTGTTACCATATGATTCCTCGCTCATCACGGTCCTTACTCTACTATATCCCCGAGCTCGTATCAGTTATATACTCGCACTCTCCATCTTGTACTGGGCTTCCGAAATCCCCCCGTTGCAATACGATAGTCTAAACCCGTCTTTCGTGCTGCGACACTCCTTGTGCCAGAGCCTTGTACTCGACGTCACACGCCTCTGTCACATTTGGCATGGGATTAATAACAAACACGCATGGATTGATCTCGATCTGGATTACGTCTGCGCGTCTGGACGAATACCTTGCAAGAAACTACCACAAACTATGGGAATGACTCTTCCATCTCATGACAGCCCAATGGAACAAGCTCGCGCTCTTATGTCTCGCAAAGACGCAATTGAGGCAGAAATCAACGCGCAGGCCTCTATACTCACTGCAAATGGCTGCAATATGCAAACCCCACTAGTGGACCCGGAAGGCTTTCCCCGTGCAGATGTAGATATCTATGCCGTTCGGGGAGCAAGAGTACGGATTATTGAGCTGAGAAATGACTTGAAAACTACTATGAATGCGATCTCGAAGGCTCTGGAGGATATACATGCGCCGACTTTAGCTGCACAGCAGGCTGAATCATCATCGGCATCCGCGAGTACTCTGGAGACGCTCTCTAACTTGAAAGCTTTCGCGAAGGTTGATGGAGTATCGCCAGGCAGCCCGGCGTCTGAAGCTGTACGTCACTCCGGGTGCCCTGAAAGATCTTCGTACTAAGCATTGGTTTCTCTTAGGGCTTGCAACATGACGATCTCATCGTAAAGTTCGGCCGGTTAAGCAGCGAATCCTTTACATCAACCTCCCTCCAACCTTTAGCAGAGGTAGTCGCGGAGAACGAGAATGTATGTCTGAAAGTCATTACTGTGCATTTCCTTACGCTGAACGGGTTGGCCTCTATTAGCGTCACATTATAATCAGAACGCTTCGCGGCGGCCAGACGTTATACTTCACCCTGACACCACGAAAAGGATGGGGCGGACGTGGAATGCTAGGGTAGGCACGCCGATCATTCTCTTCCACCGAAAAACTAACACAGCTACTAGTTGTCACATCGTGCCCTATTCCTCATGAGCTCGATTATCCTAGTCTGGACAGCAGTATTGTAGGAATCGCGGTGATGTATCCAATGTGTAATATTATGAAAGAATCACACAAGTAAGAGCTATCAAGAGCTATCAGGAGTTACATCTTCGCTTTGGGCTTCGAGAATCCAAAGACTATCCTGGAGTTCACGTCTACCCGCTCCTCGGTGCTGCTTTTGGCCAACTTCACATCAGCAATCGCAGAAGTCATGCCCCCTTCAATCACCCATCTCCTGAACACCTCCACATCGACGTCGCTGTTAGGCTCTCTCATAGCAACTGCCCATATGGCATGCTCCAATAGGGACGTGCTGGAGGCGACGAAACCTACCAACAGAAGAGCAGGCCTGGGAATGAGCGGAGATACAGGCGCATTGTACGATGTCGCGAGTACATCCAGGGCCTGCCTCAAAATGTTCAACGCATTGCTAAGGATTGGCCGCAGAACTAAAGGGCAGGATTCAATGGCTTTCTTGGCCCACTGCATATCCTGTTAGTATGACAGCTGAGACCACGTAATCAAACACGTACTGAGATGAAAGCGTTCATGGAAGCAGGATCCTGGGCGGCCCTTTGAAGATCCAATGCAAGCACAGTGGTCGTGCCTTCCCAGATCCTAGAAAATATATGCCAATGAGTCGCAGATACAAGAAAGAGCACTGCTGATACGTACTTCTCAACCAGCGCATCTCTGATTGACCGTCCAAAGCCATTCTCTTCCATATACCCGGCGCCTCCAAGAGCAGTCATCGCTTCTTCCATCCCTGCAGATGCCTTTTCCGCCGCGAACGCCTTGGCCACCGGCGTGAGCATCCGCAACCTCCGCAGCTCGTTAGGCGTCGCCACCCCACACTCGGACTTGCCAAGCAAGCCAATGACTCCAAACGTCATGTGCGTTAGGGCTCGATAGAGCAGATTAATCGATGCCAGCTGGGAAACATGGATCGGAGCGTCCTTTAGAAGCACTTGACCACGCTGGACAGTACGGACATTGGCGTACGATGTAGCAATAGCGAGGCACTTCCGGAGGTTGCCTATGGATGCAATTGACGACCAAAGACGGGTGATGTTCAGTACGGGTGTTATATTCTTCACTCCCTGGTTGACAGATCCAATCAGATATCCTTCAGTAGACTCGAGAGAGAGCTCTGCCGTGGGCAGTGCCTGCGTCCCGACTTTATTCTTGAGTCTGTGCACGAATATACCGTTGCTAGTAGAAGTTGGAACAGGATCCGAAGGAGCTCGCAGGAGAGGCAGACGCAGAGGGACTAGAAAGAGTGATAGACCTCGGGAACCGTCCTGTACAGTCCCAGTGCGCGCAAGGGCAACAGAAACATCGCTATCTGTGGCACTGGAGAACCATTTGAAGCCGTTAAGACTATACTGAGGGCCGAAATGATTTTGTTTGCCTGTGGACACAGCAACCGTTTCCGTCTGAGAAACGTCAGATCCTCCTGGACGCTAACGAGGTGTAAATGATGGGATGTAGTTTCAAGATGATATTGAAGCTTACTTCCGTCATCCATTGGCCAGAGGTAAAGGCATATGAAGGGTCGCGGCTAGAGTAATGATTTAGCTATAGCTTTATAAGCAGGACGAACATTGCACATACCTAATGAGACGGGGAAGTATTTCCTTCTTCATCTCAGGTGTACCGATTAGTTCAATGACGCGCGCTGTCCCATCAGTCATGCTTAGAGGGCAAAATATCTATAAGTTCATTAAAACGTCAACAGGAGCGAAGTTTATAAACGCGTGTGGACCAACCACATGTGTATCCCCGACCATAAGGACCACCTTCGCGAACCCGTATACGCGGCTGAGCTCCTTGTACTTGCGCTCGTAGAATATTCCGGGGAGGCCCTCCTTCTGAGCGACGGCTTTGAGGTCGCGCCAGCCTTCGCTTGTCTGCAGGTCATCTACTCTACGACCCCATTGGTCGTATTGGATGAGGTGAGGAAGAGTTACGTGGTTTCCACTCCCGAGGGCACGGATAGCTGCAAAAGATGTGGGTGAGTTCAGGGATAGGAGAATATGAACCGTGTAAATTACTGGTAATGACTTCTCTTCCTAAACTAACAAGGTCCGGTTCGATCTCTGCGAATGCACTGCAGACGTTAATTTGAGCCATTGTTCATTGAAAAACTAGCGCACTTTTGAGGGAAAATCCGTTTTAATAAAGATGGGAGTACAGGGTCAGCGTTATAGGGGTTCTCCTCAGAGAATGGGGTCTAATGTAGGGTTGAACATGAGAGCACCATTGGCGAGGTGAATCGAGGACACTCACCTGTTGGAATCCTTCTTCAATACGCATGATGGCAGTAGGGATTCTCAAGAATGTCAAAGTTTGCGAGGCGCTCTGACTGGATACGGGTATATTTGTAGTTTTGGAACTGAGGCATTAGCCTTTGGCGGGCATGGGTGGGTCCATGGGGACCTATGCTAGTCACTTGACAAAGACTAGACATGGTCAGTTGCCCGTCGCCGGCTACTTTCTTTTCCGATCCGTGAGGCCGCTTATTTCCCCGCCGTCAAGTCTCTTCCCCCCGAACGCGTCATACTGCTCTTCGACTGCTGTTGCCACCACCCTGGACGCGTCTTTGCCTGTCTTTGACCTTAATCTTGCTTCGAGAGAAACATCCATATGGCAGCGTGTCGTCGTTTTACTCAAAGAGTGGGTGCATTTGACGTTCGTGAAAAGACACCATGGTAGCTCATTCTCGTCCACAGGTTTGGCGTTCTTTCCTCGAGAACGAAGGTATTGACGGCTTAGGCTGAGAGGACATAGATTTATACTGATCCTCTTTCGTGGACCAGGCCATGACGCACGCTGCTTTCCTAATGTAGGTTGCTGATGACGGTGTAGCAATGTTCAACCGATTGATAGGTACCTCATCCAGCTTGTTATCCATAAAGCGACCCCTGGAGTAGTCGAAGCCTCTCTCAAGGTGGAGAAATACAATAGTGCGCACCATCTTATTCTCCTCGATAGACATCTGAACTCTAGCCCTCGGTAATAGCCAACCGCGTTGGAGTGCGTATCGTTCTGCCCATATTGAATAGTTGATGTTCTAACGTCGGAGGATGCATGTCCAGACAGGTAATCTCCCACTTGCATTCCATTTCAATCCTCCAACTGCGGATTAGTTGACATATTATTCGTCGTAGTGCACGGTGGCCTCATCCTTTCCCTCACAGATACCCTTGGGTCCCTGGCTGTCGCTACAAAGGGACACTTTATGACAGGTGTGTCCACCGACATTGGCACTTCCTTCGTTCGCCCTGGAGGAAGGGTAGGAGATGTGATCCACGCCAAGTCGGTGTTGACTGGAATGGGTAAGTGTTCCGTAGGTGAAAATCTTGTGTATCTGAAAAAGATTTTTTGGAACAGGGAAATCGCTTGCATATACCCGGACCGATTTTACGAACCCTGATGGGGAGCTCGTCGCCTATGGATGTACGTCCTTTATTTTTCTGTGTTCTTCGTCCTGGAGTGTGACAGTGCCACTCCCATAGATCATACTAAGTACATAGGAAAGTCTTCTTCGCACTATGTGAGTACATTTCATTCTTTACAGGGCTTGGATAGTAATTGAAACTTTGTTGTTTCGCTATAAAGCAAAACATCAAATTCTCGGAGGACGGAGAGACCGTAATTGAGGGAGAGGATGTAGCTGAATAGACTTCGGTATACAGTCGAGTGACGCACGGAATTTATGTACATATTTAGAAGAGCTATTCCTGTAGACAGTTTAACAAGCCGTAGCATCTGACACTCAATGTTAATAGCGGAGCATGGATGAATATATCGACTGAACTACATCAACATTAGGAGTCAGAAAGCACTAGTGACAGTCGAGGGTAGTTATGCATTTATCGTGAGGCGTTACTTGTATTTTTAAAGTCATTCGAACCTATAACCTAAATAAATTTCTCATTTGCGCGCGAAAGACCTGCAAAATGATATAATACCCACTTATTCAGCTGCTTAGTATCGACTCATGAGACTCACTAGATTCAATCTTGGAGTGCGAGGTGTTCCCGAACAATGTTCACCATATGTTTCCCGGCTCTGTGCTCCGACGATTAAAAGAGAACAGAGATAACAATCCCGAGTGAATCTGCGGCACTGCAATTCGGTAATGCGAATTCCTCCGCAGCTTCACGACCAGTATCCGGTCCGTAGTCAGGGAGCATCTTGATATCAATGCGAGAGATATTAGAGATGCCCTCCAAAAGTCGCAATAGGCAGCTGGCCATTTCATAGTGATGGTGAGATGTTTGAAAGAACAGGAGGGGCGGTTAATGGGGGCGACAATGACATCGACCACTCGCCGTTCATTGGTGACTGTATATTCACAATAACTACTAATCACGAAGAGTTGCTCGGCCTTCGGGATAGTCAGAGATTTGAGGTGAGCAGGAATGCCCTCCCCCACTGCACAGAGATATAGAGATGTTAAGCTTTTCAGCATTGTTTCCGACCTGGATCCATGCCTTAAAGAACAACAGTCATAGATTTTCATATGAATGAGGTCGGGCATACGGGACGCCAGCCAAAATCCTTCATCATTTTCCACCGACGAATATTGCTTAATCCCTTTACATGTAGGCAAAGGGCTGGCGCAAAGGAGAAATTTTTCAAGAGACAATGAAACCAAATTTCTGGAGGATTTGAAAATTTTCAAAGGATCACTTGAACGATCGCGCCCAGGAAAGCAAAAGACACAGCCCCCTTGATGTAAAGACAGCGTCCGCAATACCGGAAACGTCTTGGCGACCTTGAGGTCAAAACAGCCCAGGGTATAAGGAAAGTGAACTTCGAGTTTGGAAACCTGCCAACGACGGCAATGCTCTAGCAAAAGGTCGATACCCAGGTAACGATGAGACTAGGTTTAAAAGACTCGCGGCCTCTAGTTGCGGTAAATCCTGGATAGTTGCACGTGCGCTCCCCATCCTCCGCGGTAAGAGTGAATGAAAGGAAGTGCTCGCCCGAGAGATGGAAACGAGTTTCCACAGCAGCTATAAGTGCTACGCCTTCATGAGTGATTGCGTCTTCGTGAGCATCCCACTGTATGTACATCATCGACCATATGGTCTCTAAAGAGCATATAATGGATCTTTATTTTCGGCTCACTTATGATGCTGTGGGAAAGATAACGCGATTGCGGAACTCGACATCCTAATAGCACTAGATAAAACTTCTGTGAGAATCTCGACAGGGACGAGATCAACTGGTCCACGAGAGTTAGGGGAAGCTTATTCAGTCTCTTGCGGCAGCAGCATGGTACTTACTTCTGCCGACCAGTTTCTAGAGGCCCTAGAAGATGCATCAGATAAATTCAAAGTCAATGGTAATGCTTGAACATATTCGAGAAATGGTACACCCAGCGAAATTTAGTTGCTCTCGTATACATGATGCGTGCACGCTTGAGTGCTCAAGATAGTTAATATTCGTGAAGATAGTATTCAGAATAGTTACACCTTAGTGGGTAACAGAGAAATATGAATTGTGAAGGTGATTCTGTTTCAAGTTGGGTTCAAGTTTGGTTCAACATGCAATGAACTGGGGTCGGTCCTAACATGTTTGGTGTCCATGGCCTTAACAAATAGTATATTTTGGGACGACACGTGGACAGTGATCTCAGATCTTCCTAAAATCTTCTTCGTCGTGAATCGCGACTTTGCAGTATGTCATGGTCGAGAACGGAGGCTCCAGAATCACAACTTGAGCAAAGATTATATGACGGTATGTGCATTGATTCGACTAGGAACCAAGACAAGTACCGACAAATACAACTGAGAACGAGAGCATCTGGAAATGTGTCCTGGCCAGGTAGAATGGGGCATTCTATATGTAGTGTAGGGACTGGATTCATATCTCCAGGGCCCTTAGGTACTGAGTCACAGACCTATAATAACTCATGAGAATGAATGTCATGGCCTTCACGGCCGAGCCAGGACTAACTTGGAAGATCTTTGATAAGAAGGGGAACTGTATCTAAAATATTTTGCTGAAATTCATTGACCGATATAAATTGTGAAGATGTTTCAAATGGAAGTGTTGACTGAGCTCGAGGGGGCTCACTCTACTATGTGACGGTTAGGTCACGTTCAGCTCTATGCATTAACTACTCTTATTGAATCCCTGTATACACGAGAGACGTTTTGAGCTAGTCTGCGCGCTATGTACGGGTGGGTTCTATGAATTTTGGACTTTGGATGCAAACGTATAAGCAAGAAGGTTAAAACATGACTGAGTCTGGTGCAGGCTGTGAACTTGCTGAGCGCTGCAATTCGACGAATTCAATCGGATAAGGAATTCTGCGTGTTTGGTTTAAGTGACCATAGCAAATAATAAGTTTAGCGCGTGCCATTGCCAATAGCCACACTGGTGGCCGTCTGCCAATGGCCTTTCGCAGACAACTCCCAATGAGATTGATTCTGAACTTCCTCGCAACTTTATCGCGACTCTCAACTTACCCCATCGCGTGTTAAATGACTACCATCTTAATTTCATCTACAGGTCTATCAAATCACCATGCCTTGGCGGTATTAGATGACTCGACCCTAACGAACCATGGTGTGTCGAATGTATATCCATGCTAGCGAGAACGTATGCTAACTAAAGATTTTTTAGTAATATAAGAAATGTAGATCGAGCCATTTCAACGGTATAGAAGACAATTCTGGCTTCTCGCTCTCAGACACTGACTTCGTCGCAAGCTACACTTCCTGGCTTTATTTCCCCTTGCCTGGTTCTCAGCTAAAAACCTGCACCTAAGCGCATGAATTACCTTTAATGCCATTCATTTTGGTACGTGGGCAGCAACTACCGCTGCGAAAATAAAATCACGCGCATCTGTTGAAGTTCTTCAGAAGCTTACTGTCGGTGAGCATTAGACTCGACCAGGGGGAGTTCCTAGTGGTCTTTTGTCGGAATAAAGCGTGGTTCTCTACCGGGAAGAGACTACAGTGTACGCAGTACGCTTGACAGAAGCTTTTAGTGCCTCCTTTGGTCGATGCTGCAGCGGAAGGAAGGGATGAATATGGGTTCAAATACCGAGAGAGAATTCTTGCTCACATACATATACGTTCATCAAAGTCGGAGAAAACTCGCAAGTCACGAATATGATGGAAATTGTATACGTGAATCGGAAGAATCATCTATTGAGAATTGCTCTGTTGATCTATTGTACTGGGACCCCTCCTATCCATGGTCAGTGTTCTCTTCGTCCAGAACGACATTCTATTTACAGATATCCTTCCAGTGCGACATAGACCATTTGCAAAAAGTGACTTTTGCTATAATCTCGGACCCTGGCCGCACTATGCATTAATAGAGGCATATTGCTACTGCGAGAGCAATGAATAAGTATGGGTATCACTTCAGAAGTATAGCGGTGGAGCTGCAGTATGCAGTCTGGCGGAAGTTATTCAGGTGGCCGTAGCTTACAATAGATCAACCCTACGGTTTGCAAGGCGCGATGCGATATCCACTCGACGGGCAGCGTGCAAAACCACATTCCAAGCTCCGATTCTGGTGAACCCCTGTTACATGTTACATGGCGGACTAATTAACGAGTTAACTTATTTACCTTTTCACATGGCCCGATCCTGATTGATGGGACTATGTGCATAGGAGCCGTAGGAACTCCACTTCTAGGAACTCCTATGAATGCGGTCTTCACGGCGCACACGCATGATCATTTACATAGTAGTAGTCGGCTAGAATATGTGTATGTTGTCATCATTCATCGTTGGGTGGTTAAATAAGCTGAAAAAGTCATACAAGTCAGCAGCAGAGCCTTCGAGTACCAGGTGTTCAACAGGAGAAAACATAAAAGCAGCAAGCTGAATGGGACGGAAGAGGTGGGGCAGATGCGGATGGCATGCGCTTTCATGGGACGCGTCGTCAAATTCAACCTACAACGTCAACGCACGGACCTCCCGACGGTCATTTCGGCGGCCGCATGTGTACATGTGCCATCCCCCGGATTAATGGAGCTCTGGAGGCCCACGGTGACCGGTGACTGGTGATGATCTTTTGCCGACGCATCATGCTTACCAGTACCTGTCGGGTCCACCATCAGTCCTCGATGGAATTCTACGCCGGGGCATTTGAGCTTCTGGGCGGTCCGAGTGCGTAACTTTCTATGGTGCCGACCTAGATATTATGCAGATATCAGATACTCGCCTCTTTTTTCAGTATCCTGAGCTCTCCTTACCCCTCTCGTCCCTTATACTGAAATATTATATCTTCGGAACTTGAGGCATTTACGCGTGCTCCTGCAAGCTGCCCCAGTTTCAATATGGCCTCGACGGTAGCGCTTTTGACCGCCGAGGACAACAACGTTGTCATTTACTATCAACTTGGGCCATGGGTAATTTATATTCCTTCAGTGCTCTCTTACTGAGCATCATGCTGATTATGTTTTCAAAGCTAATTGGCTCATTTTTTGACGTCTTATTCCAAGGCGTACTGTTTACCCAGGTACTTCTACAAAGTATACCTTGGCAGGCTCCTTTTCAGTTAACGACTGGTTTATGATTTAGTTCTCGCATTATGTCGAATGGCATTGGCAGGACAAGTTGTCCATTCGTCTGCAGGTCCTTGTCCTGGCAATATTAACTACTTCGAAAGCTATCCTATCTTTGTGAGTCACCTTCATTCGTGCTTTAACTTGATCTATACTCTGACTGAATTATTGCAGTGTAGCCGTTTGGATCATGCTTGTCACGAATTTCTCAGACATTCCGGGTGTGATTGCGGTTAGTTACGAAGCCTGGTGGTACAAGGGCAATACTCTCATGGTGAGCTAACAATAATTTATACTTGAAGTGATATATGTGATGCACATTTGTGATCCGTGAATTAGGTCGCGACCATTGGTGCTTTCGTCCAGGTCTTTTTCTGCAATCGATTATTCGCTGTATCGAAGAGGAATTGGTTTGCTCTAGCGCCGATCATCACTGTCCTTTTATTTTCTTACGTGTCAGCGATTATTACGGTGAGTGCTTTGCTTTGTCCGTAAGTTCAACACTCACTTGCTTTCCCCAGACGCATCATATCTCCATCAACAACGCAAGTAACGCCTCTTCTCCAGGCGCAGGTGTTCTCATCAGTAAATGGAGTACGTCCATATATCTCATCCATTTTTCTCAGAACTGACACGTTAATAGACGCCAGTCATCTCGGCTCGGTATTTGGTGGGCTTCTTTTCACTTGCTCGAATTTATTCAAGACTGGTTAATGGTCCGAACTGGCAGCCGGGGATATGTTAATAACACTTTTTACGGCATATTTCCTTCTGAAAACGAAGAAGAAGGCCTTACCCCAGTAGGTGTTGGCATGCCTTGCATTTAATCTTCTATCTTATGACATAAACGCATAGAACCGTTGGCATTATCACTGGTCTCATCAATCTTACAATTCAGTCTGCAGCTCCTGCCTCTCTCTGGTATGTCTTTCGGGTAATTTGAACAATTTACAAGCTCTTACCTTTTATACAGTGCCATGGTCAATCTGTTAATCGTTATCACTCAAATCCAATCCAGTTCAAACAGGCTCATGTCAACGGCTGCGAATCTAATGCTTCCAAAATTGTATGCGTTTTCGATGATGTGGACCCTGAACTCTCGGCACACCATTCGCAATGCAGGCAGCTCAGGTCGACAAACTAGCCATTTGTCTTCAGGCCGAAGGGTGTGCGATGATCCTTGATTCCATCCGTTTCTTTCTGATTCGCCTTGCCTTAGCGTGATAATGTAGAACTAAAGCCATACAACACAACTAATATTCAAGTTCATACTCAAGTAGAAACTGTCCGAGAAATCGACGTAAGCTAGTCCATCCTTGATACTTAAACATGAGATAGTCAAGATTTCTAGGTACGCCTTGGCGACCAAATCCACGAATTCGAAGACCGAAATATCAAGACAGAGCGTGACGATTTCAAATTAAAACGTTCTGCATAATTATATAGAGTCCAACCTCTCATAACCCATAGCTCTTATAACCCATAATTCCTGATATCTTATAGAATTATGGAGCTACTAGGTCGGTTACTGGGTTTTTGGTGATCTTTCTGAACTTTTCACATCTTTTTTTTTCGAAACATCCTCTTAGCCCCATAGCTTCGGCTCTAAGCCGAGGGGTATGGGTTATGAGAGGTTCGACTGTATAACCTATTCAGATATCTGCACTGCGTGTACTCGATGCCCGTGAAATTATAAATTCAATATTCCTCTTGCTTCCTTCCATAAATTATCACAACCGGCCATTGGCAGATACGAAACATCCTGGGGGATGAACGTTTGAATTAAGTATCGACTTGCTTGTTTCCTCAATGGGACCGCTCCCGAAAGTCTTATCCTATCCTGGCGCGGGAAGGCGATTGCGACATCGGGCAGTTTAACAGCTTGAATCTACACTCTCGAAAACTTATAATACGTACGACCCATGTCGACGTCAGCCAAAGAACTTCATAGTGGAATTCAGTGTTTCAAGACTACTACTTGGCACTGCACTGGCACACTAACCTAATTGTTACGACTAGTGTTAAGTACGTGTATGTTGTGCTTCGTACTTCTAAAACTTATTGCTGAGTGCATCTTGCATCACGCTCCATTTCCATTAAAGCGGAATCGCACCCAGAAACCATCTCGCGACCATGGTCTGTCCGTTATTTTAAACAAATTAGGTCACGAGCAGAATAATTAGGTACGAACGACCATGCCACAGCGATTCGAAGGCATAAAAATAACTAGTATTACAAACGATGACCGCGTTAATGTGTGCAATGAATGCGATTATGTATTTTATCCTGGAGTAACGAAGCTATCGCGAACTTAGTCGCAGTGGGGTACAGCGAAAACTGAATACATACATCATACAGGGGGCGCCATTTTGAAGTCAGAGATTTCGCTCTCCGCCTTAGTCGAATTAACGTGATCATCAAAGCGTACCTAGGAGTCCAAACTGTATCTCGTGTAGGAACAAGAATAAAGACTGGCTTACGTCAATTCCCCGAACGGTTTCAACATGCGTGTGAACATGAACGTTAGCACCACTATATGCCTTCAGTTCCACATTATTTTGCTAAGGCAACGTAAGGCAGGAGAATCTGAAGGAAGCAAGTATTATCACGTACCCGTCGGCTAGAAGATCCAACTCCTGAGCTGCCTGTAGTGTTGCGAGTGGAATGCCGAGCATTGAGAGTCCACATCATAGAAAATGCATGAAGTTTGCATAGGATTAAGCTGAAAGTTACCGAGTAAAGCTGATCGTTCCAGCGTGTGACTTGAATGACGATGAAAATGAAATTTAGAAAAGCGCTATTATTAAGCAGATGAGCTGTGCGATCGATTCAAAAAGCTGAAAAGGCTTACCAGAGAGAAGCAGGGGCTGCAGTCTGAAACAGTAGACGGATAATAGCCATGAAACTACTGGTAGTTCTATTGTTCATAGTGTCAGATGAGACGTAATATAATAGTTAAGAAAAGTATTGACTGAGATAGGATATCATTCCTCGTTTTCAGGAGGAAGTATGCCATGCAAAGTGCTATCAACAGGTCGCCGGCTGTCAGTTGAGAGATGTTAGTAATTCTCGAATAAATAGAGCCCAGGAACGAGTAATTCACCAAATGCCAACCCAATATAACATGCATCTATGACTCTGTTAATTCAGAGAAATTGAAGAAGAACTGAGCACCTACTCCATGTGCCAACGAGATGGCTTATAGAAGCAGCATTAGGGGAGCTGGAGTAGTGGGTCTATGCAAACGTCAAAGGAGCTGTGAAGCAAAAAAGAGCATCCTGCTCACCATGACACAGACAGACATGTATGAAGCTAGCAGGAAAGCTACGATGGGCGCGACCACAAACCAATTCTTCTTCGATATGGAGTATAAACGATTGCAGAAATATATTTGGACAAACGCTGCGATAGTTGCGACCTACACGGCGGGAAATAATCAAGTAAAGTGAAGTGGGTTAGAGATAAGATATTACTGTCGTACCGTGACGACTTCGCCCTGCTGCCACCAAGCAGTGTAATTAAGAGAAAGAGAACCCTCCAAGTCTTGAAAATGAGGGATGAACATCATCCAAACGGCTGTACTGAAACATACTGGACATTAGCTCTGGCCCGACAGCACGAAGCTATAGATAGAAAATGACTCGCAAACATTGTATAGATTTTACAGTGGTCATTATCGCCAGCGCTAGGACTTGCAGGCGAAGAGACAATGTATCGCCTGAATGCCACCCGACATAATGTGCAAACTAAGGCCCGAACAAATTATTAACCGAAATACAAGGGAGCAATCGACTTGTAGTACAACTCACCTGGCCAAACAGCATGCCTTGAATTAGGACATCCCCAAACGCCCCAATCATCTGTGCAAAACAGCTTCAGAATCATCCTGGAGAATGTTTTAAGCATAGAAATAACCCATGGTGCAAGTTTGTGGTAAACTGGCTGCATCTCCTCAGCGGTTAACGCCATATTGGAAGTGGAATGATAACTCGCGGGAGTGTGAGAACGCTCGCAAGCCCCAACAGGTTTGTTCTTAAGCACAGGAAGGAAGAGGGGTATCTTCAACCTACACCACATGGTCTGGAGCTAAGGTCGAGGTTTTGGCACCGGTGACCAATAAATGGACCTCACGGTTATCCCGCCCCCCCTCCCCCGTAGCGGCAGGATCGCCATCAAAGACATATCTAATATCGAGGAACCGCGAAGCAAGCGAGAGCAAG
>JASFDH010001461.1:0-14807 GCA_036937195.1 Nidularia pulvinata
CAATCTTCTGGTAAGTAGTCTTCGCATGATTTGATCAATATAGTGTCAATTTGGTGAATTTACAGATAAATGGGAAGAAGTCCGCGGCCTCTACCTCGAGCAAGTGAACGGGCTGCAGAATCTCCACATCCAGATTCAAGAAGGGATAGACAATCTGCGCTCCGAAACGGAGCATCTTCTCCGTATCGATGACACGATACGGACTCAACGGGAAGCATTACATACCACTTTCCAAGAATTTGAAGGAAAGCATACCTTACTTCAAGAGAAAGGTAAACGCATTTCGTTTTCGCTATGATTTGGCGTTAATTTTTTGTGATAGTGCAAGAGGTCTTGCAGGAAGCAGGCGATGTATTATCGCGTAATAATGGGGTGGCACAGAAGACAGAGCTTCAGGCCATTGAGGAATCTTAACCTCGACAACAAACTTGTCATTATACCTATGGAATTATGTATGTAGGTACTGAATTAGTGTATAGTATTATCTATTGTAGCACATTTATAGAAGGACTACAACAGGAGGCTTCAAGGCATCAAAGATATATCGTGTAGGTATAAATCGTGATCAGGTATAAATTAACTCTACCGTTAAGGTCCATCGAATCCGATAACAATAAGACAAAATGCGAAACAAAACAAAATGATGACGAAGGGGAAAATGACGATCCTCATAGGACCGTTCGGCGATGTCTCTTCGCCTGAAACCACCAATAACGCACAAGATAGAGATAGCCGGCAAGAATCAGACATGATAGCGTGACTACGATTCCAAACGCATTGAAAGGGCTCCCATGAGCATGCCGGTTTTTCGGAATATTCACGTTCATAGAACATATGCCTGTAATTGAACATTTAGACTTATAGAATTCCGGAAGATATGTAATGTATACCGATTAAAGTTTGGATGCACAGGACTCCAATACTGACCACTGAGAGGAAGATGAGGGCCTTGTCCGTTCCATTTTTAGTGGTTTCAAAGTTTGTCCGCAATTGGGAGAGGTATGTGGGATGCGATTGGCTTAGCATGCGCTCATAATGGACAAGGGAATGCTGCAAGGTCAAGATGTGATCTATGCACATTGTAGTTAGGTAAAAAGTTGAAAGGCATATGCACAAAAACTTACCCTGTACGTCAGTGAGGTACATGGCCAGTTCAATATCCTCTACTTTGTTTGTTCCATTGCCCAGCCCGGTGTGGTCGACATCGTGAAGCCGTTTTCTAATCTGCGTCAAAACATCCGCCTTGGTTGCAAGTAACCGGCCAAGAGACGTCACTAATCGGCGGGTCCTTGCCATACGTCTTAAAGTCAACACCGTAGAGCTCGGCGGTGATTCTGATTTAACCACAAGCGATCGCCAGATTCCGGTAACGAAGCGTTTTAGACGCCGGAACACGAGCGGAATAGGCAGCCGGGACCGAGCAAAACGAGGTCGGACGTCTTCGGCACCTTTCTCCTCTCTCGTGTTTTTCTCATCGAATTCTAGCGTTCCACTATCGCGAGATGACTTCCTGATTTCGATGGGGGCGGGTATAAGGTTAGGAGAAGGTGGGGATGGTGTCCGAGGAGCTTCAGCTGCAGTTTCACTGGTGGATCTGGTCTCGCTCCCAAGGCCCGAAAACACAAGATCCTCGATGGCCACGACCTCCTTCTCGATCTCGTCTAGGAAGGGGAAAAATGAATCGACAATTGAATCGAGGATACCATGCGCAATCCAATCTGATTTCATTTCCGCGTCAGGAATACTGCGGACATAGCGGCATAGGATTAGGCATACCGGAAGACATGTTTATAACTTCTTCCAATAGGTTGATACGATTTCTCACCCGATCAGTATGTTCTAGGAGAATAATAATTAACTCGCAGATCTTCAAAAGTATAAGCGGAACATACCCGAAATGTCTGTGAAATGGAACTATTATAGGAGTAAATATCTTTGACTAATAAACAAAGGGAGAGTTAGCTTACGCAGCAGATCCCGTCGTGGAAGACTGTCAAATAGACATTTGCCTCGCCTAAAGGTCCATCATCTTTGCCATAAGCGGCCTGCTGAGTGTCGTTGGTTTTCCTGAAATTGCGCTGGACTTTCTCTCTCGTGATTTGACTCTCAATAGCGCGGAAGGATATAAAGTAGTAGCCGAGTTTGGGGAATAGCTCTAGTTTCTCTCTGGGATCCTGCTGTAAAATGTCCTCCAACGTAAGGGGATGGAGATGGAGCAGCTATTTAAGAGAATGGACATAAACAATAATAAGTCGCCGAAAAGAAAATTAAACATACCTTCCCTATTGCACGTAAGTCTTCCCAGGTAGGGGAAGAGACATCCAAAAACCATGCTTTGGGCATCAATTGCGGCGACTCCAACCGTGGAGCAATAGCAGTCCTATCACTTGAGGGAGCGACTGTTACTTTATGCTTGCCCTTCCGAGCTCTGCGAGCCAAAGTGGAATCATCCATGATTTGCTGCTGGCAGGCACCTGATCCATGATCAGGCATCATGTAATGCAAATGGGACGCTAAAATAACATCGGGCTTCTCTTGCTGAAGCCTCGGAGTGCGATGTCGTCCATGAGGTCGCCGAGTCCTCAGTGTTTTTCTCAACGCCACATCTAATTGGGCCAAAACGGATGGCAGTGAAGTCGTCCGTGTGGTCCGCAGGGCCTTGGCCACGCTCTCCGGAGCTCCATCCGATAATTTCATGCGAGGTTGTCGTCCTAGACTAAGTGAGGGTGGCAAATACAGAGCAAATTCACGAAGAACTTGTCGCGATTCCTCCATAGCTTTGTACCGATTAATTCGTGCTGCCATATCCCGCTCAGAGTTGATAGTATTTAAGCTAACAGCGCTGGACCGCCTTCTACTGCGCCGCCGAGCCATCTGAGACCGAGTTAGTGTCACAATCGACGAGCGAGACGATGAAGATGACGAAGAGGAAGATGAGCTCGATGCAGATGATCCTGCATTTCTTCTAGCCCATCGGGTGATAGCCAACTCTACGACAGCCGCAATGGCACCTAGCCGACCTCCTCCAAGGAAAGATCCTGATGAGGACGATGAGGACGAAGATACTGTATGTAGGCTTGGAGATCGAGCCAGGGAGGGCAGCTCCCCGCGATAGATATCGTCGTCTTCCACATCCGAGTCGTCCTGGGTGAATAGTACATCGAGAGGCTGGAGAGGTGCGAGCGCGGGCCGCGCAGGGGGAGATTGGATCAGGGTGGAGGATGTGGCACCGGAAGAGAGAACGAGGTCGCTGAAAGACATGGGGAACAGGGAGGAGAGAGGACAAGGAATAGCTCCAGTGCCTGCAAGGTTGCCCTGCAGAGAGCTAGGGTCTCATGAGAGTCGAGGAGCACACGGAGGTGACCTTCCATACGTCAAAGAGCTAAACGAGACATCCCAAAATCTGTGCTGCTATTTTTGTATTTCTCACGGTGCATACAACTCCGTCGCCAATAATAAAAATACTCCACCCAACCAATGAAATTAACATAACGCTATCCAGTGTACCTATGTCCGTACTATGTACCCATATAAAGACAGTTATCCTACTCGTCTCCGCTTGCTCGCCCCATGCCCCTCACCACCAGAATCAAACGCACGTTTTTGAGATCCACCTCTCGGGAATGGTCGTGCCTTCTTCTCTTTCTGGTTCACTTTCTTCTGTTTTTTGTCAATCGCCTTCTTCACAGCCCGCTTCCCGCCCTCGGCCGCAAGTGCGTCATATCTGGCTTTCATTAGGAGTTCTCGCTTGTCCGCTGTACGGACATAACATTTGTCAGAGCACGGAAAATGAAGCGGTGCAAAGCTAACTCACTCTCTTTCAGCCACCACCCCCCTTTGCCCTGTTTCCGTTTCTCCTTCTCCCCCTTCGTCACTCGGGTCAAGGCCTCCCGTTCCACTTTGTCTAAGCGATCCTTGTTGACCAAACTTTCTGCTCTTTTAACCGCAAACTCTAGTCGTGCTACCTCTTGTTCCCGTTCTTCCCGAAGATCTCGAGGAGAGGAGTCCAGTAACTTCCTTGCCCGTTTCAGATTTTCACGTAGCGTACGCAGCTCCGTTTTATGGGAGTCGGCCAAGAATTTATATTGTTTCTGAAATATTTCTGCAGAGAATTCACCGGCGACCGGCAAGAAACGTGGATCTCGGGCTTGCTGTAAGGGCAAGGGATAACATCAGAATAAGTAAATTTAAAAGAATTAACCACGCCTTACCACTTTCTTGACCTCCACTACAGTACGTCTTCGCGTCACGGGCCGCTTAGATGTCACTTCCATAGGACTATGCAGTAGATGAGCGGAGAAATGAGCAACAAGAGAGGAACAACGTACGCGTGCTTATTAGATCTTTTTGATATATCAGGGCGCGGTTTTATGCTCCATTCCGATTTTGCTGCTTCTTTATCCTTGCCTTTCGAGCCCGCACCTTCGGGTTTGTCGTTAGATTCTGTTTCTATATCCGATTCTTCCTCAGAGTCACTGAGAGCCTCTGCTCGGCTCAATACGTGCTGAGCTCGACGAAGTGTTCCAAGCGGCAAACCAGAAAGATCTGCAACCATATGTAGTCAGCTATGTTTCGGTAGTGGATAAAATGACCGACTGGATTGTAAGTTTTTCTATGCAATGCATGTAAAAAAATTAGCATGAAAAGAAGGCGAGGAAAATAACCTTATAGTTACCAATTGGGGCGGTCCTGGCACTCCGTCAACCTCGTCCACACCGTCTTCGTCGTCCTCCAGCTCTACCTCTTCATCATCGACCCATTGAGCAACTCGAGGAGCATCAGCATCGTCGTCATCGTCTTCGTTAGCAGAAATCCCTTGAAATTCGCTGTCAGAGGGTCTGCTGGAATCTTCCTCAGATTCTTCGTCGAGCTCGTTAACATTGCCGGCGTCGTCGTCTGAATCCTCTGCAAAAGAAGGAAGCCGGCGTTTAGGCAGTTTTTGAACTGACTGTTCGGATGAGCTTTTAGAATAATTGAGATTAGAAGATGCATTTTGCGAAGGTGCTCTATGGACAAGGCGAGGATGACGAGGCATCGTTGTGTGTGTTCCGTTAATTTGATAACCTAAGATAATTCCTTGGATCCCATTTTTGGATGTGGCTTAGTCAAGCATATAAAGTAGAAGTGCTTGCCAAACAAAACATTGTTATTTTGTTGTGGTGAGCGACTCATTTCGCCGTATTATACATGGCCACTATCAGAACGTAATGAATTATCTATCACCACATAGCGTCCGTTTTCCAGGCGAACATCAAGTGAAATTCCACTTGAAGGTGATCCAGATCTCCACAAAGGCGTGATCCCAAACCATGCGCCTAGCTTTGCAAACCATTTCCGCCTTCCTCCGTATCCCGAACTTGGATCGTTTAGGAGGCCTTCCCATCGGTAAGTGGGCCGTGCCCGTATCCAATCATCATCATGATCAGTACCCCCTCCAGTACCTAGAGTTGAGGGGCCTCCCTGGGTAAGAGCATCAATATCCTCCATATCGAGCTCTCGTCGATTGCCGCCAAGGTGGAACATGATTGCCTAAACTTGATTTCAGTGTTTGATGTATCATATTAACTAGATACTCACACCACGGGAATCTCGAAAAACAGCATCATTCAGGCGAAGATATAATTTGTTGAGAAATCCGGTATGGAAAAAATCATTCCAATGGGGTTTGTTGTGCAGTAGACCACGCTGTGCGAGGAAATTCTCTAAAGCCGGCCGAGGGAGTGGTGTGTATGCGATCGAAGTAGGGTAGTAAGGGTTAAAATCAACAGCATGTCGCTCGAGTCCTGAAATCGTGTCATGGTTTCTTCTCCACAGATCATCCTAACATAGAGATATAAATCAATGGGGCTAATTAACAAAAAAAGCTTTATTGTACGTACCCAGAATATATACCACCACGTTGCTGCTTCGGACTTCGAGACAGTAGATAGGCGTTTGTATGCCGCTTCAAAGATCACCTCACTTCCTATCATTAACTGGCGAACACGATGATCACGCTCGAATTCTATCGAGCTCTGAGCGAGGCCAGATGGCTCCCGAGGCTGATCGTATACGTGCGTCAAGAATCGGTAAGATAATACTCGAGACTTCCATCTGCACTGCTTTCGTTGATGGAGACGATATTTGGAAATTATGTCCTCTATAGCTGGCAACCTGCGTTGGATAATTTCTTCGTTTAGGTCTAGAAATTGTGCCAGAGATGATGTCAAGTCGAAATCATCATCAAGCCCAATGATTTCGCCAGGCACCTGGACGCTCCTGGAGTACTTCAACACAACACTAAATCCGCTTCCAAGATGTAGTCCATCCCATACCAGGTGTCCCCGCCTTCCGATAGAGAAGATGCAAGAATGATAATGTGTCGAGGCAGCAGCTGTGTATTGCATTCTTCCGAAACAATACCAGTGCAGACGAGTACCAATAGGCTGCGAGAATTGATTAGTCAAAGGGTATTCTTGAAATACATGGCTATCCACACCTTCACGTAGTCATATGGCCACACGACCCTCTGTCCTTCCAAAGCGCGAAGACACATCCGCACATGCCGCTTTCGCAAAATTTCAAAGCTTGAGTTCTGAGAAATGTACGCTTCCAGATCCGAAATTTCTCTCAAGACTGCCATGGGACCATCATCGTACTGTATGACCTTTAAACAACAAGTTAATGCCAGGCATTGGCTCTGGAATGGGATTCCTTACAAGACTAGGAGGAAATGGAATCCACCACGCATTTCCAAAATAATTGGTGCATCCCGGAATGGCCGCCTGCTCCGGATTCTTCCAGTAGCAATCAGGTCCAATAAAATTCTTCTGGATTTCATCTTCAAGATTTCTATACCAGGCGTAATCAGGCCCTGAAACCAACCGCACAGCTCTGTTATAGACTAGCGATCCCACTTCACGTAATATCTATGGTGCCATTTCAGTACAAGGAGAGTAACGCAATATAAAGCCGAACCTTCAGGTTTTCTACATGCCGCTCACCAGGACTTCCACTGAAATTAAGGAGGTATGGTGGAAATTCGGAATTTCGAGCTTGTGCGAAAGCCATCGGTTGTTCTTTAGGTATATGACAGCTAGAGCTCGTAAGTAGCAATGTGGTGATGGACTCTTGCCAAATTCGCCGTCTCGTATGTATAGAAGAAGAAGAGACATCCAGGCTTTGCTTCCTCGTTAGATCCTCGTATGTGCAGCTGGATGTAACGTAACTTACCGAGGCGAAAAAATATCAATACCTTTAGTAAGAACAGTGAGAAACATGTGGACGACGATATAGCTTCATGAAGACGCACTGAAATCAATTCTTCGAGTAAGTCCTGATTGCTGTCAGGATAAAGTAAACAGCCCTACGAACAAGGAGAAGACGTACTCTTCACAAATCGCTGGGTTATGCCGAGGTTTATCGCAGAAAAGTCTGATGCCGTCCCTGTTAAAAGCGTGCACAAACTCGACTGCAAAAAGAGAACTTACAGAAACTAAGCCCATAAGTTACGATATAAATACTAATCGAGATCGATCAGTGACCATGCGAACAAAAATAAAATACAAAGCGAACCAGTAAAGAACATATGTATCGATGATGTCTTTCCCTGGCACGTTGAGAGCAATCAAAAGCGCTGTTGTAGCTGTTGATACGTAATTAAGACGGGATGTCCATTCACTGGCATTGTTAACTGGATCAAGAAACGGAGCAAAAAAGCACTGCGCGAGGAAGAAGCCGATAGTGGATGTAAGTAAAAGCACTTGTCGGATGATAGGGACAATGGTGCGCGAAAAAGAACGGAAGAGGCAATTATCAGTGTCAACGACGGCAATGATTACAAGCGTGCTGAGCTTAGCAAAGAGGTAGGTGGACTCGTATGTTCCCCATCCACGTCGAAAAGCTGCATTATCTGTTGGTTAACGTTGTGCGATAACACGGAATCGGATAACATACATGAATACAAAAAAGCGAATGGGTTATCATCGCGGCCAAGCAACCGCTGGTATTCACCATCCATATCCCGATTGTTTCGTGGTCTTCCAAGTTCTGTATATTTATCGACCTTTGGGACTGCCTGCCCGATGATGCGATGCAATGCAATGGGAAACCAAACAGCCAACTATTAAAGAAGCAAAACTTCTGTCAGTTTCCCGCTGAAAGGTAAAGCAGGCAGCTACTTACAAATGTTATTACTACCATTGATAGTATGATCACAATCGGGGCATAATTGATTTCATTCCGCTTCATGGTTGTTGTCCAGCAGAAGTCCAAAGGATCTCGGAATTGATTATCTGGTCCCAGCGGTGCAACATCTGGTGGAAAGGAAGTTGCATTTACATAAGGATTGGGAACAGCCCACAAGTCCTGTGACCACACCAGGACGTGAACTGCCATGGTGCTAAGTGGAAGATAAATAACTGTCAAAAGAAAGGTTACTAAGACGAGTCCATATTGCTTTCCCTTTGACTCCGTTTGCTGTAACCCTTCAATAGAGCAATAGCGGTCGCAGTGAAAAGTGGAACGATAAAAGTAGTATAGAAGAGCTGCAGCGATAGTCATGAATATAAGAAGAAAGAATAGTGACTGGAGCAATGTGGATGCAAAGTTGAGCGCCAGCACGTTGGGTCTTGCCTCGAGTATTAGAGAGCTTAGTTCACGAAATAAAACGATTTACTTACATCGTTCCCAGAAATAGCTTTCGCCAGCTGTCACTTAAATTTCTGTCACCAATTGGTACTAAAACACGGTAAGAAATAGCATTTCATTGAGTGGGTACATAATACCTATCGTGTTGAGTATTAACGCGAAGATCTGTACGGTGTTGATAAGTCCTTGCAAACTGTAAAACGAAGCGAGTGCGCTTGAGCCCTGTCCAAAGTAAAACAACATGAATTCAAACTATCAAGAAATGATGAACACACAAACATACCAGAAATCCGATAGTCCAATTGGCCGCAGAACCCAAGATTGTCTTACGGTTCCGCCATGACGGTGCAGGGACAGAGTTGGCCTCAAGGTCATCCAGAGACCTCCCAGACTTCGCAAGTTGGTCCATTGGTGGGAACATCGTAAGCCTACTCTTTTCGTCATTCCCATTAAAAATTGGCCTCTCAAGTGATGAAAGGTGACTGTCCAGTAATGGAAGGTACAGTGGTGCGGACCGTCGAGCGAACACCAGGGGCGCAGAGGTCGGAGTGTGAGAACGTCTTCGGAAGAGGGTATTGGAAGAGGTTCTAGAATTCTGTACAATTACTGCCGTCGTACTAGTATTCTGTTCACTAGGTGGATAACTGTGCTTTATCAGCAATTCCTGGTCGTCATCCTCCTCATATGACAGATTAGAGGTCTTCTGAGAATAATTTGGGGTATTTGAGCGAAGGTTTCTAAGCTGCGGCCCTTCGAGAGGAATTGCATCCGTTATGTCAGTAGTAGAGTCGTGATCATCGGCGTGAGAAGTCATGGATGAGGTCGTAGCAAGGGTCGTAAGTTCATGAGCAGTATCTTGGGTGCCTGCTTTCTTGAGAAAACGCGCAGGAGAGGATGGAGGTTTGGTCGCTAAGTTAAAGTTATTGGCGCCGGACGCGATCGACCCTTCCGCCTCAGGCAGCACCTTCAATGAACGATTCACCCTTCGCGTATGGCCAATATCCTGCGAGGTGGTAGTTTTGGGCGAGTCATACAATTCAACGAGGTCTTTCACGGCCATGATGAGTTGTAGTCATGAGCATCGGGAAGAAGATTGTGTCATGAACGACAAGAGAGGACTTGGATACGACAAGACTGGCAGTGAGAAAAATCGGCTCAACCACTGGAAGGCCTCAAGTCACTCAATAGCGTCATCTCAACGCCGCAACCTGTTTACGGTTATGTGTCCGCTGACGTAAGCACTATAAACTTTGTACACTTTACTCCTTCGTATGAATTCATCCAATTACTAGATTTTAAATTACGTAGAAAGTACCTCAGCATGGCTGTTAATCTCCAACTACCCAGTTGATAATGCAGGTGCCGCGTCATCGTCTATAATTCCAGCTTTCTGTGCTGCATCACCCAGCTGGTTCCTCTCATACACAACCTCTCCTGCTTCAGTCTTGATACCTGTGCTTTTCCGGGTAGAGTCTTTGAATATAGATTTCGTGAACTTCGAACCAGCATCCAGAATGGTCTGTGTAACGCTCTTCTTCCGATTCATTTGATTTTGAATGAGATTGGTATAAGACCGCACGATAGATGACTGCTTCTCGAAAGGCCAATTGATCTTCATCTCCTCTTCGAGTGGCAAAAGTGAGCCGATGATTTCTGGATATTTCTTGACTACCTCAGCTAATGCAGGATAGAGAGATGCCTGCTCAAGGACGGATGGATGTATGGCCTCGTGTGTGACATTACTTAAGGAAGTTGGTAATGGTCGCTGAATCGTCATCGCCAGGGAAAATATCCCAGTAGTGGGACTTAGCGAGCTGTAAGTCCTGGGATAACGTAGGAAATAAGCCGAGACTTACTCATGTGGAGCTTGTTGACCCCATGGCGCGACCGGGTTAGGAAGTGTTGACAGATATTTTAGATCTAGCGACAATATGTCACCTATGTTGGCCTGTATAAATTTACATTAGTATGTACTTCAGTAAATGGCCAAATCAAAAATTCATCACGAACAGCCATCCATACAAGAGCCAAATCAGCTAGATCATGTTCACGATAGCCACCACCAATCTATCCAATATACAGGTTAGCAATAAGTTTCTCCAAATGATTAGAAATCTCACATCAGAATGACAACCTTAGCAAAAATATAAGTGGTCAGTCAAACATGATAACAGTACGGATATTAAATGCGCACCGGTAAACCAACACTAGGTATTAAAAATCAGTAGAGGGATGTTATATTCCACGGATAACCCACTTGTCTTAATATTTGGCCTTTTTGCATCCCATCCAGTGTTTGTTCAAGCTTATTACAATTCTAAGCAACGACATTTAGTAAGTAATCAAAATATCGCGGGTTAAATCAACCCTCACAAAATCGACTCTTGTTTCGTGTAGAGCCAGAGCCTGATAAGCCCGTTCGATATGCTCGCCTAGAATTCTGTCAGGAAACCCAAAGAGCGTCCGAACGCGCTTGGAGCGCAATGTCAGCTCTTCGGGCAGTCCAAGAGATCCAACAGTGTCGAAGACGCCCAAGCATCTACATCCAAACATTAGTTGGTTGAAGTGAACAATAAAATATATGAACAGACTTTATAGTAAACGTATCACCGTCGGAATCTGCCCTTTTCTTTCCAGGAGAGTCATGTTGGTTCCATTTCAATAGCTTTTCTTTCAGAGTCTTAATTTCTGAGATAAAAGTTTATGAGATCTCCCACTGTTTCAGGCGCACTGCCAGAAGACTTACCAGCATCGTTTTTACTCTTTCCTAGTTTTTGATATGCTATAAAGATACCCGCAAAATGATCCATATCTTTGCGATCAAGAACTCCGATTTCACCCTGCAATAAGCCATCGCTCAGAAGTGCAGAAGTTACTTTTACAATGCCAACTAACAATGAACATGGCGACCATGCGTGCCGTATAAGCACCCTAACCAAATCGTACTCAATTTAATATCAAAGATAGGTTAAGGAAGACGCACTCGAGAAAACCCAAATAGAAAAATCTGCTCAAATTCACAGGTTCAGAAGTCATCATGTTAATGCGTAGTCAACAATTACCTCATCTCCAGGAAAATAGTTGCTAAGTCATGTCATGAGATATTTCACCTAGAAGGTATCAGAAAAGAACCCACTGTGCGATAAATGCATATGCCTCTTCCACTTTATCAGCTAGGAATGGTTCGACGCATTTTTAGCGGCTTGTAGCAGACTTGCAAAAAAAACATCACTTGCCTAGAGAAGAACCCGTTGTGCCTGTAATAAGTCTTCAGAATCAGGATGAAAATATGGAGAACATGCTACGACGAACCTTCGATATATTCAGAGTAGAAGTTATTCTCTGACCCAATGCCGGACTGATAAAAGACGATTTGTTGTATGGGAGGTCTGCGCTCCGGACGTAAATCTTCATGGTTGATAGTCCGAGCAAGACGCTAAAACTGCGTAAGAATCCTCTTAGTTTTGCTGCAAGCAATTGGATGTGCGTACCAGGATGTTGGTGTACACAGAGCGATGCTGAGAAACACCATCCTGCCAAGTTCTGAAAACGGTTTTCGGTTACTAAATTGTCTAGCGGAGCGGAAGTGACTTCGAATATGACCCCGCTTGGGCCCCATTCTCATTGCATTCCCCAAGCCCACACTATGGCACAGCGCAAGCACAGCGTGCTGCGTACGGCATCCTCGCGCGGACTACATACTGACTCGGAGAATGAAGTACAGTACTTACCCGTCACAACAGACAATGATCCTCTTATGAGTTCTGTGACGAAGTTCCTCATTACTGAAATTGGCCGTCGGATCAGTTCCCAGCCGTCGAGGCGACCTGCTTGGACTGCTGTGTGGTGTGTGTCCAGAGCTGAGTGCACTGTGATGGCTGAAGGGGGAATGTCCCTCGCTGTGAGGAGTATGTCTGCTTAGCGGAGTGTGGTCCTCTTCCAATGTGATATAGGCGCTCAGTGGAGTATGACCCTCGCTCAATGGCGTATGAATGTTGGCACTGGGGGAAGGATTACCGAGTAATGGCGCGTCGGTTTTGAACAAGAGGGAGGTTGATGTAGACATTTTGAATTTCTGCGAGGAATCATCACTTTCTCCATATATATTGGAGCAAGTACACGACGGGTGTTCTTTCGGCAATTGTGATATAGCAGATCCTCCTACTGAGCCGATTGACACGGTTAAAAATGTAAGACACTTGGTTGCTAGATCAAGTTGGATGATATAGTTGGAGACCTATGTATCATGATTCATAATGAACAGCTGTCGGCGCTTCAGAAGACGCACCCAGAGTGCAAAAAATGGGTTTTAGTGACGCAGTGCCAGATATTCCGAGTCACAACAAATCTTTCAAACGTTGCTAGTCTGGTAAGTAGAGCGCTTCATAGTTATATATGTGTAAGGCAGAGGGAAATCAGTACATCCGTCACCCTAACCTACGAAGAAAAGATTCAACCTCAAGTGAACCTTTCTATATTTCCAATTGAAATCACAACCTAGCTGAATATACTATGAATTATGAAGTGCTACTTTACTTGCCAAAGCGCATTTCCGCGGCCGCAAATTCGTCCAGCGCCTCCCTGAAGCACGTTTCGTTGAGTGGAGTTGGTGCCACTGCTTTCGACACGTTCGTGAACAAGCTCTGCCGCAGACCTCGTGACTTATTATGGCTGTGGACATGATTGGTGACAATGCTGGGTATCACTAGGATGAACTTACTAAATCTCCGTCAATCGAATATGCCACGGAGGGAATCCATGCAATTCAGAAGGAGTTCGATTATAGTGTACAGGGTGCAACGGATGGATGATCATGAAGTCAGGTGATGACATACTGGCTTCTCCTGCAGTAACTTGTTCAGCCACACAATTCGAAAGAAATTTTCATGGCGCATACCTTCTAGGACCTGATCAAATTCTTCTACTTTCAGTTGATAAACATCCCCGCTGGCATGTTGCCCATTCTGGTCGCGAACGATAGATTGGGCCGCTTCGGCAATTGCAGGTTTGGAGGATTCTCGAGATATAAGGCAAACAGTTAAAAAATTAGTTGCACGTCGAGGACTATGGCCTAAATGTGTGTGTTTGTTAGTTTTAGTATACTTTAGTTTAAGCTTCACATACGTAGCCGTCTCTTCACTGAGCTTTTACGATGTGGTTTTCGAGATGGAGTATCAGAGACTTGGAATGTAATAGTGGGTATGATACTCTTTTGACTTGGGTGCGGTGATAATGGTCTGGATTCCGAGTAGTCCGATGCAGGAGGTGTCAATGGATATTCAAGTTCAGATTCGCTGGAATCACTGTCAGCGGCAGCATTTGGTAGACGGTCTTCTATATCTTGAGATATATTGAGAAGTAGTCCTATATCGAAAGATGAGCGCTGGTTGACAACCAAGGAAATAACTTCGCACCATGTTCTTCATACACAGTTAACTTTTCAACACCAACTATACGACACCAATCTACCGCTCTTACAACACTCTGCACAAGAGCCTCCTCTGTGTCGCCTTGGTTGCATTTTGGATCGGTGACGAAAATAAAAGCAAGATGTTTGGGTATGCACCTTCGGACAGCCCGGAGAGGTAGTGGAGCAGAAGAAGTGTATCGTTTCCAGAACGAGTGGACAATGATAATTAAGGCATAGATAAAATGAAGGCCACGAAGAAGGAATGCCGATAGAAAACCCATCGATGGAAGCCAAGTGGTTCAGCACAACAGGTACTAGTATGAACTAGCACTGCGGAAATATGAAAAGCGGGAGCACTGGAATTGTCGACGTGTTCAAGATCACTTGCCGATCACAGGTCCGTTTGGCCCGTCTATTTCTGTTCCTTTCACGTGTTTTACGACGTCATCTACGACTCGCTCATTCTGTCGCACTGGCTGTAAAGTTCTCCTGTGTAACACTGCGTCTTGCAATAATATGTACATGCGTATAGATTTCATCCATAAAATATCATTCGAATCCACAACATCTAAGTAAGACCGGGCTCTTCCTGAATTCCTCTCTTGATCTTCAGTAGCATAGCTGTCTTCCAGTTATCCAACTTCGTCACTTGATCAAACTCAACAACTGCACCGGTGAAGGCCTCGTTATCTCCAGCCTCGACGGCTTCAATCAACGCATTCACAAACTTGGCCTCACGAGTCGAGGCGAAGGTCGCATCTTGATTTGA
>JASFDH010001462.1:0-14799 GCA_036937195.1 Nidularia pulvinata
CCCATACATCGTTGCGCTGGCTCCCCCAAACGCTCCTGGAGCCATGCTCCATTCTATATATGACCTGACTACCTACTGCCGCAAAACAACAGGCGATGTTCCTGCGAAACTCGTTGTACGTTCGTAATTTATGGCACGCTACTTTACCTCATATTTCCTCGCAGGGCGCGTCGAGTACCGTTGTTGGGTCGAAGATGTATCTCTTCGTGAGTTATCAAAGTCTCCGTCCAATTCCACCGCTAAACGTCTGCAGGGTGGAAGACTAGTGACGGAGCGGAGGATGGTGTCCGACCTGTATATGTTCGACTTGGAGACCTTCGTCTGGGAGAAAATTCCGGCGGCTCCTGGAGACGATGTTCCTAGAGCGCGATATTTCCACAGCGCGGATGCCTGTAAGTGGTAATCGCACGTCCTCGTAACCTCCAACCCACATAACTGCGGCTTCCAGGGAATAACCAGCTTGTGGTTTTCGGCGGCATGAGCAACCAGCCTGACTCCCCCAACCCCGACGAACTGTGCGTTTTGAACGATGTACGGTTTTTCGACCTCGCTACGCTCCACTGGCTCCCTCCCTCCCAGACCCCAGCGGCCGCTACTGAGGCGCTTATCCCCCGCGCCCGCTATGCACATCTGTCGTCCGTCACCGCCGATCGTCTATTCGTCATTGGCGGCCAAGATTTCTTCAACACTTGGCTCGATGATGTTTGCGTGTATGATCTCGTATCCAAGATGTGGGTCCAGAAGCGCGATTATCCACGGCACTGCGGCACATATCGCAGCGTCGCGGTATCGTCGACTTCAACAGTCCGTCTGCCTCAAGAGGATATTCGCACCACCCATCCTGCTTCCATTCTCGGACCCCCAGGAGCGCGCTTTAAGGCTGACAAGGTACCTTCGCCCATTGTTGAAGCCACCGGCTCCGAGTCCCTTATCCACCTTCCTTACTCGGCGGCACCTACTGAAGATCACCCAAGTGATATCTATCTCTACAGTAATTATAACGTACGCAGTTTCTCAAAAGCTCGACAGCAGACGCTAACGATTTAATTTTTGCAGTTTACTGATGTAAAGCGCGAGCTGGAAGTCTTCTCTCCGCTTCCTGATACTGACTTCGCTATTCAAGAGCGCTCTGCCGCTATGACCGGCTCTAACTTCCCACCAGGTCTCAGGTTCCCCACTGGCGCTATTTTAGGGACTCACTTGATCATTGCTGGCACTTATCTCGCTCACAGTTACCAATCCTTCTCTATTTGGGTACTCGACCTGATATCCATGACATGGTCCCGCATCGACCCCGGAAAGGCGGTAGAAAGCGGCTCCTGGTTCCGTGGATGCTTGTGGGCCGAGACCAACAAGTTCCTCATATTCGGGAACCGAAGTGGTAACCTAGTGGATGACTACAACCGCCGCCTGCTGAGTTGGGACCACGTCGCGGTAGTTGATTTGGAGGCATTTGGGATATATCGGCCTCCAGCTCTGAAGATCGATATCCGCATGCAGGAACTTGGTCTGGCAACCCTTGAGGAGCGCGTTTTGACCGACTTTGAGATCGTATGCGACGATGGACGCAAGATCCCATGCTCAAGGAAAATACTGGAGGGACGATGGCCATGGTTCAGGGAGCAGCGGAGACGCCTCCTCCAATTAGCTCTCTCTACTCTCGACACTCTGCCGTCATCTTCCGTTCACATACCCCTTCCAGATATACCCGGTAATGCATCAGCGGAAGACCCGCAAGTGGATCCTAGGCTTACTCCCCGTTCCCTTCGCCTTTCTGAGCCATATCCGGTTACATTGGCTCTACTGCAATACTTTTATTCCATGGCGCTTCTGACACCTCTACAACATGCTCCGGCGGTTCTAAGCCAGCTTTTGGTGCTGGCTACAAATTATCGGATAGATCATTTAGCATCATTGGTCAAGCACGCGATGCACCGTGCTCTTTCAAATTCAACATCCGTGGGCGTATATGAAGTAGCTACGCTATGCAGTTGCCGTAGCTTGCAAATAAGGCATGTCGCTCCAGTGAAACTTCTTGAAAACATTTCTCTTATATATATTCTGTTTTAGGGCTTTGAAAACTGTGATGGTAAGCAGCTGAATACTATTAAATTCTCCCTTACTGATAATCTCCCCTGCCTAGTCCTATACCCAAAAGCGACCGTCTCGCTCCAAAGGAGACAAGGACGGTGGTGGAAGCAGCAGGCCGTCGGATAGTGCTGGGGGCTCAGGGCCATCTGGCGGTGGTGGCTTATCCGGAGACTCGAAATATATTTCTCGTCCGCGTGGAACATCGGATGCCAAGTGGAGGACGTTGGGGGAGAGTAGTGGTGGAAGTTCAGGCTACAGTAAGTGGACTCAGAAGTGAGCAGCTATACCGATGCTGACTGGTTATTTAAGCCACCCGTAAATTTGCACAAGAATATGAAATTCCGATCGAGTCCTCCTGGCAGCAAGATTCTGCCTCACCGGTTGACGAGAAATTACCGCCTCAAGCAAGCTCTTCTTTACTGGTACCACCTTCACACCAGAGATCATCAAGCAGTGCCGTTTCAATGGGGACGCACGATGAGTTTTACGCTGTTTCGGGATTGATATCAGTACCCGCTACAGCAGTTATAAATATGAAGAACCTCGGCACTTCTCAACAGGAAGTAGATGATGCCCACCTTCAAGCAGGTTATGACGATTTTTCTGGACTCTCCCAGCGCCCTATGCCTACTGCACCCTTGCCAGAATCCCCAGGCTCCCCCCGCTCTTGGGTAGCAAATTCCGTCGATCTTGCACACGATACCCATATAAATCATCAACTGGTTTCTCCTTCGTCATTCATCTCTATGGAGCTCCCTGTACCTCGACTCCCTCTAACACCGATCCGGACATATACCGGTGGATCTGCTACTCCATCCCTTATTTCTTCGGCGTCCTACAGCTCCTTGGCGAGTTCAAGTCCTACCAACTCTATGTCTATGACACCTAGTTCTCCCACCACCCCTCTCGACTTTATGCCTGTGCCCAAACTTGCTGTCATTGGGGAGCAGCAGGTCTCCATGCACGATTATTCCCGGTACGACTATTGGAGTGAGATAATGCAGAGTCCCATCGAGGACGATGTGGTTCCAAAAGAGCACTCAGATGCCATCCTCTCGTATCAGCACGCAGCCGATCAATACTCCATCGAAGCCGTTAGCGCCGTAAGTGTTGATGTTGAGCAAAGAAAGGATGGGGATGATTTCGATTCTCTCTGGATTGGCTCTACATCCCCCTCACCTGTGCGCAGCACACCGGGAACCTTCAGTCGATTCTTAACGAGGACTTTGAAAGATAAAAACAGTGAAACTCTCTCAGGTCTGGTTGATGGACGAACGCAGGAAGAGAAAGAAGAAGAGAAAAAGCGACTAAAGAGGGAGCAGAGGGAGCAAAGGGAAGAAAATGAGCGACTGCGGAAGGAGAAGCAGAAAGCCGCTGCCGGAGTGAAAGACCGCGCTCATGCGACGCTCGCCCTTACTCAGCTAGAGCGGCAGCGGCCTTCAATGTACGGCGGAATGGTGCGGTTTGCATGAACATTATTTTGTACCTGTACCTCTGCACTCGATCTTTTGGATTTCATAGTTCTGGGAATGACTATTGACTATGTACACCTCACTGTATTCGTGACTGCATTATTTATTCATCATTGTGTCAGTAAAATAAGAAAATATGACTAAGTAAGAGGTGCTGTCCACGGGATCGTTTCAACAAAAAGAAAGTAAGTAAGCTTATGAAAGAGCATCAATAGCGTCACGGAAGTCAGGGGAGGATGATCTCTCTACTTCTGACCGGTGGTTTAGTAGAAAGGCCATCGCAACGGGAACAGGCGTAATTGCCATTGGCCCTGCGCTGGTACTGGCACTAAAATCGCTTTCAGGCTGTGATATTGGTATATCACGGCCAGGAGGCGTCGCTACCTCTGGTGGAGCAAACAAAGGCGTCGGGTGATCTTGAATTGGGATCGGGGTTGATGTGGCGGGAGCGTGGTCTGCTAGGTAAGAAGATTCTGGAGAGGGGAATACGTGATTAACTGCAGAGTAATAGTCAGCTTTATTGCATCTGAGAGGCTTACAACTACTTACACTCCCTAGCATGAGCTAGAATACGAAGAAAGTAAATCAGCCCAATGCCCCCAAGGGTTGTAGGAAAATGCCAACATACCAAGATCAGTTTGGCGATGGCATGAACCACCGTCAGGGCAGTCCTTTCGGCTTAATACACTTTCCTCGAGGTAGCCTTTCTGGCGCTCACGAACCCACCATTCCTTCAGCCCCCATAAAAATACTTCAGCGGCACATAGACGGCATATCCTATTGCGAGGAGCTTCTGGGTTTGGATCAATCCCAGCCGCCACGTTCTCGTGAATGTCTTTGAAAAGGTCAAGCTCAATTAAAGGCAGGAATCCTCTAGTCTGCCCTTGGATATGCCCTACAATCTGGTAAGGAGGTGAGTATATGCAAGTCATAAAACAACCTGAAGACAAACCTGACGATATATATGTCTCGGAGTAAGTCTCTGAGCAGTCAGATACTCCAGCATGAATTCGACTTCTACGTTGTTCCCATCAAAACAGTCATAGACTGCAGAGGATTGGATGAGGTCACCCAACTCCGATAAGCCGTGGGGATGCTGAGAGATAATCTGAGCCGCTATACAACGGCCCTGTACTCCGATGCCACAGAAAGACACCTGACACATATCGCACCTAGTCGTTGTTGGCGCAAGTAGTGCTAGAATATTCTCGCTACGTTAAATGGATTAATATATGCACAGTAAAATGGTGAAGATGACATCCTTACCAGTTACCACACTGCCCGTGACCTGGAGGAATACCATCGTCCATGTGCCAGGCGTGGTCAGGGTCAGTGTTAGGATCCGGAATAGGCTGTGGGCATGCCCATCCAAAAGGATTTCCGGGTAGACAATGAGGACAAGGGCGAGCATAATCGGAGCTATCGGAAATGTGGGGTTCTGGTGATAATTCCCTCGGTGCAGGTATCTTAAGATATTAGTATTAATTAGCCTCATTCCGAAACTGAAATGATAGAAGAACCTACACGTAATGATTGACCAGATTTATATACTTCATCAGCTTGCTGCCGCTCTCGTTCCGTGCGCGCTTTGTGAGGTAGAACACGAAGGAGTGTATCTACTACACCTTGCAACGCCCGGAACGGCATGACCATTGTAGATACACCACGGCAAGCCGGACAATTCGTTCCACCATTCTGAGTCAAAATAACAAGAAGTCAGTTCAGATAAAGATAACACGGGGTTAGATGTAAACAAAAAAGGAATAAAGTAATAATCATAACACAATAGAAGATGAATAAGGGTTCATGCCTAATGATGAGGAAGAATCCACGGATGTCTGAGTCAAGGACGGGGACGAAAGTTGATACTTACACGGATCCAAAGGACGCAACAACTAGTTGAATAGGCGTCAGCGCCTTTGCATGGCCTGCGCACTAATTAGTACGTACCTTCCACAAAAGAAATGTTGACAGGGCATGACCAGCACTGGTCGGTAGACTAGTTCGGAGCAGCAGCCACAGTGAAGCTCTTGTGCTAAATCATCAGCGAATGTAGAGCTTTCGGTCACCAAGCTATGTTCATGGGGAGGAATGACTTCGCCTGGTTCCATTTTCATTCTCTTGCGAGTGCTATCTTCTTCCATCCCTTTGAAGGACGGTGAGGCCCGCCGCTTGAGGGACATGGTGGTGACCCCGTCAGTGGTGGTGGCGATTGAAGAGTCGAGAGATGGCGGGGGAAGATATCGTACAGATACAACGTCGTCCCCGTTCATGATAATCGCGAGTGTGGGATGGTGGCTGTAGACAAGCGAGTACAAAGGTTGTAACGCGAAGTCAGGTCCGCTCTAACGATGCCACAAGCCGTCCTGTTTTGGTAACTTAGCGATCTATAATAGGTGCGTCATTGGCTCGCATATCTGACGGTAGAGTGTGCAATGAATTCAAATAGCAAGTAATTATGATACAGAGGGTTCGTGTGTTACGGTATTCATACGGGTGATATAACAATACTGTTAATACAAGCATCTCGAGAACGGCACCAGTCCACGAAACAAGCAAGAAATTTCTTGGCACAATAATCAGAGCAACCGAAGGGGGTACAGATACAGATAATTGTCAATAAGCCGTCATACCAGAGCTTCCGGAGAGGGAGGCGACGGTAATTTCAAGTTGGGCGCCATAATAGGAGGCGCTACTCCAGCAGCGTAGCATGCGTTGATCATTCTCTCGCGAAGTGCTTCATACCGATGCCGTTGCTCTGTGATGGCTTTAAGCAGGAAGTTTCCAATATATGCGCAACAACTCACCAGGACATGGCCACAACGCGGTTAAGCTTCGCTTCAGTTAGCAGGCAAGGAATATTCTAAGCGATACGATGCACTCACTAGTCAATGGCCGGGATGAGCCCTTTGCAGACATCCCAGGCAATAGTTAAAGAGGGGTCATACTGCCATAGGGATAACGAACTACAAAAGAGTTGTCTTAAGACTGAGCATAAGAGGATAATGCTGTGCCGGGCTCACCGAGAAATCTGTGCCATGAACCAGAACACGAAAAATGGTCGACGAGCAAGAAGATTATTTGTATTTCCTGTAATCGTGTGCAGGCCGAGCATGAAACGCCGAGAAACTGTAGCCTGATGGGATACTGTGGATAAAAGATGCCAATAGTATAGTCAAATAACTGAATAGATGGGAGGCGAGAGTGCTTACGCCATTCTTCCGCTTTGCTGCGGTGGAACAACCCATTGACATTTCTATACCACAAGTGTCAATACTGCATTATGATAAAGCGATAAAAGGCTTACGCAGTTGCGAGGGGAATATATCGCCGAAATTCATGCGAAATAAACATCCTTGAGCTACATAACATAAAAGTGAGCAACACGAATGGGATATATATCGCAAATATGTACGTACTTAAAAATATACTCTCGGGCAAGGTAAATGAAAGCCCGTTCAAGCCCACAAGTATGCCCATTAAGAGCAGCCTCGAGTGCATCGGCTTGAAGCCATGCTTTAATAGCAAAGTCTGCCTTGCTCGAATCGCTAATCTCCGGCTCACTGCGCATGCGGAGGCAAGTATGCCATAGAAGGAATGAACGGTCGTGAAGTGCCCAAATTGTATCTTTAGAAGAGTGCTGGGAACCAAGAGAATTTGCTGTTGATTCTCCAGAGAATAGCAACGCATACTGAAACAGAATTAAATGAGTAAGTAAACGTAGGTAGATGGCAACCGGAGGTTGAACTGACGTTTGCTGGATCAGCGATAAACAAATCAAGAACTTCAGATCTTGACGCTGTTGTATAAGAGAGATGACCAGCAGCTGTAATTAAGGAAGTCCAACAAAGCCGGCGACATGACTCCTTTCTTATCTCGGCCTCTGACCATGAATTATTCCAGGCAGGCGTTGCACCCCACAAAGGTGTGTATTCCTTTGCCGAATGCCAATGTGACAATTGCGCCAGTGATCTGCACGAGCACCCGGACGGGCCGTCACCGCCGACGGAACATGATTGATCTCTTTGGAAGATGCTACTGTGGTTGCCGTAGTTGCCTGCTGAGGAGTCGACAGTGGGAACCGTCCCACGGGCGAACATACTGGCATTCGGGTCATCAGCATCGATCATCGTCAAGTTCAGACTACGGATGATCGAATCCAACATGACCAGCGCCGATGTAGATCTTTCGGTGGAGTGAAGGGGATGAGCGCAGACCTCGAATAATGCCAGTAGCTAGTGTAAGAAATTATTATCAGAAACTGAAGTAGTGTAATAAAATAGAATGCTTACCCATGCAGCCTGAGCAAGAGTCTCGTCTATCCAACCGGTGCTAACACTGGCTTCTAGTGCACCCTGAGCTTCATCTCGGAAGCGCAAAGCACGCTCTCTTCCCTCCTTTCCAAGCCCGACTTCTGAGCTCTGGAAGAATGTCGACATGGTGAGAAGAGCAAGAATAAGACTTGGCTGCATCCTCTCTCTCCTGACAGGATCAAAGAAGTTCCCAAAAAAGGAGGGGACGTGAAAGAAAGAGAACCAGTAGCTGGACTCTCTGAAGATGAAACGAAGATCGTTAGTAATGCTCTGCGCTGCAGATTCCCGTTGAGAAGCGGTAAGGTATCGGATATAGAAAGAATTGGGCGAGGTATATAGTGATAACAGGGAGTCCCACCAGATTTTGCGAGTAAATTCGAGAGATGGCTGGGCCGAGATCTCTGGATTGGCTGGATCCTGTTGCTCCTCACCGTTTTCATCAATCTCGGCGACATAGCTTTGGCGGACTCCAGATCCGTATGACATACTTGAAGATAGGTTGAAGGCATCACGGTATGAAGAATTATTCTATTCATTATAATTGTTCAAAAGTGAAAAACGCAGACGGAACAAGTACCTACATTAATTGATATCGCAGAGTTTCTGTTAATAGGGACTTCCCGCACCGGCAATGTGCTGGTGGAACAGGTTGATGGTAAGCCCCGTAACGTTTCTTTTGTTGTATTTAGCCGCACATATTCCGGGAGCGATGCAAAATCGGAGATTTGCCCAGCGGACGCTGGTGAGTTGGAAAAATTAGCGGAAGTAGAGGTTGTCCCTGCAGAAGAAGGTGGAGAGAGCATAATAGTTGCAGGTAGCATAGTGGCTCCTTCTGCCATTTGCTCGGGGAGAACGTTCTGACCATTAACGAGTCTTTCGGTGTCTCTCGGCTTGTCGGCTGTGTCGGTGCGAGCTCTCCGACGACGGCGCGCAGGAAGACCTCCGTTTTCAAGTTCATTTCTTGCTTCTCTGGCCAAACGTTGACGTGCACCGGGAGTCCTGTCCGGTCCTCGACGCTTGGGTATAGGATCATAATTACATTCGCTGCCGCTAGTCCGACGACTGCAGTTATGGCAAATGGGCTTAGCACCATCACAGCGAATTTTTCTAGTACGACTTGGGCACGGGAATATCAATACACTATGGCGAGATAATCAGGTAAAACCTAACGCACCACTGCAAACACGCTACATAAACGCGTGCCCGAGGTTTACCTTGAGTAGTGGGGGGTTGATCTGGCGCCAAAGCGATGCGCGCCTTTTCGCGTCTACTTTTCCGCGGTTTCGACAGCTCCGTAGCAGGTGGCTTGTGAGCGGAAGGCCAGGATTCGGAATCCCCTGAATGATCTGAATGCGCTGTCAAAGCCGAGCTGGGCCCTGACTGATAGACAGAATTAGTTACGCCCATACTGTATGTATCCAACAAAGGCGGTATATCTCCTCGTTTGAGGTGCGAGACGGAAGGGATTATGCTTCGCCCGCGTTCTTGCTGAGTTGGATACGGAATATGCGCTGGAAAGTCGGACGGACTCGTGTTTCGACGGTCGTATGACTGGGAGAAAGTCGTAGATGAGCCGCCATCTCGAATGGCAAATGGTAGGTTTTGTCCCGGAGCATCATAGAAGTTGGACGACGACGAAGCCTCGGGACTTAAGAAACCATCTGGAGGTTGGTCTGTAGGACGGTATGAACGCGAAATCGCAGCTGATGAGCCTGAAGCACCGTCTAGCATATAAAATTCAGATGTTGGATATGGTGCATCCGGTGGATATGGTTGGGATTGGGATTGGGAGCGGGGCCTGCGCGTATCGAGAGCATACATGGTAACAGGGCGAACGAGGAGTTAAAATGTATTCAGAGAGTGCTAGTGAGGAATAGGGGCATGGGAACGAGAGACAAGGAGAAGGTAGAGGTATGAAGAGTCAGGAGGAACGGAAGATGGAAAACACTCAGCCCTGCCATTACATGCCCTATATTTTGCAAGTTCGCGGTGTGGAACGTTTGTTGGTACAAGTTTGGTATCCATTCCCCCGCCCGCAAATTGCCGGGATTGGCGTTGATACCATCATCGGCATCTGCGATCCTCTGCTCTTTGCTCCTCAATTACTCCTCTTCTCCGTTGTTTCTGTTCACCATTGGGCTTGCTTGCGGGTCAATTGCTTTACACAGACAACACTTCATCTTCCCCGCATTTCTTTTCGATGAAACACTGCATCGTTAGAGCTTCTCGCGTGGCTCCAAACCTGACCCCTGTCACCCCCGGCTGCCGGTAACCTCCCATCCCTTTCGGACATTTCGTCTTTTGACTGCCCTAGCCTACTATGAAAACAGTCTCCCGACAAGTTCTATCATAACTTCCTAGCCGTGCATCTGGAGCTCAATATTCCGGGGAATTTATGCAGGCCAATGATGCTCACTAGTCCTCAAATTTATATATTCGCCGTCTCCTTCCAAAGCTGAACTTGACTGGATCTGGTATATTGTGGCAACCAGCATCACTGACCATCCAGATCTGAGGGTGCTTCTGTGGGCTGTTATCATGATTATGATGCTACACGCGCACTAACTAATATGACTATAGATTCACCACTCGATCCTCCTGCGCAAAAATAGGTTCCGCCATCCTTCTTTCCAAAATAATTATGTCCTCGCACTGCTGGACTTGAGCACGATTATATCGTATGAAATATCCACATACCCGAAGACTGGAGTCAACTGAATCTCTTGTCTCTCTGTTTTGGTTTGCTGCAGCCTCGGGTCTCCGCTCTATTCCGATAAGTGCTCATGTGTCCAGTTCTATGGCACTAAATTCCGGGCAAAGTCGCTTCAAGGGAATGTTTACAATCACCTGGATGCTGCAGTAATCAAGGCAAGTATACTCGAATATTCCAATGGTGTGTAAAACTTTCATAATCCACACAATAACATACACTAGGACATTGCCATTATGGGTATGAAGCCATCGTCCCGGAATCAGTGGAAAATATTTTTTCTTCTCACATTAGTGCGATAGGCCGAAGGGATGAAGTATCCGGCTGACTTACGAACCTGTCATGTACTGACACTGATATTCTCGAACTTAATATCAGTAGCAATTCAGAGCATAGCTCGTCAGGAATGCTATGCGCTTTTCTTTTCTTATTATTCAAGCAGAGACTAGTTTAAATCTATCATTAGGTCGAAATTCGATCATCTACGGGCGGTCAAGAAACTGCTGTGCTTATCGGCGGACTAAGAACTTTGTGTACGTGAATCTTAGCTTGAGCTTGACTCCGTAAATTCACCGAAGAAACTACCACCTACACTATGCATGTAACGTAACTGCCATTACTGTTGCATAGGACTCGGTAATAGAACATCCTCAAAGACCCATCGGTGCTGTCCTGCAACTTTTCCCTCCCATGATAATAACTAGGTTACTTACCTCGGTCAATGACAATCCCAGCGACGATCATTCCCCAGCTAGACGTCATTTCATATGTATGTGTACTTTATTTCATAGGCTAATTCACACTTCATAACCTCTTAACATAACCTCTTAAAGCGCCTTCGACAGTTCTTTAGGGTCATTATTGGGGAATTAATACCACGTTGTTCTGACCGACTCCGCGGTATATTCTCCTAGTCTTGGCTCTCCTCAACTTGACGCCTGTCAAACCAGGCGCGCAATTTGAAGGTAAATGACATTTATATACACTTCGATATTTTTAAGACAGGATCGTTCATACTGACATTATGTGTCCTCTTCCACAGACCTTTGACACTCCACGTGTGTGCTCGTGGAAAATGGTAGAAAGAAACACCAGCCCACATCTCACCGATTGGACCGTACTTAGGTGGCTCGTGGATTCTGGTCAAAGTCATGAACCTGCAGGACCCAAGAGAAGCAAGTAGGTCTATGGTCAGTTACGGCGGATCTGCGTATAGGCCAAACTCTGGCTCAAGTGCCGGGTGCAATTCGGCAACCTATCAGCGCTCAGTGTTTGTTATTATCGCACCCTTCGCATGGCAACAACTAGCTTCGAAACTTGAAATCCAACTTAACTTCTAAGATTCAAAGACTTACTTACAAAGCATGTATGAGGCAGAAAGTTACCGCCATCAGATGTGCAGTATATCACCTGGATCGCATGTTCTCAAGGCTGCTTGATAGATTCGTTTCTACTCTCGTGGTTCCGTTCTCGACCTTCCATAGCGCCATAAGGTCAAACTATAACAGCACGCAGGTTCTTTTACTTAGACATCGGGACCCCAAGGGCTTTATGCTGTGCTGTCTCTTCTTGTATCCCTCTATCTCCCTCTAGGAATGCCACTATATTCTGATCTTTTGTTTGTAACATAGACGATGATTATGAATCTAGTTATCTAGTTATCTAGGCCGTTTAAAACGCAGGAATAACATATCTGATCATGAGAACCATCGTATTCATGTTGATGTAGGATCCTTTGACGTCTGGTAGAAGTCAAGGGAACAAATCCGATGGGTACTCGGAAGTTACTCCGTGTTACTAAATCTTGTAACAGTTGCCGTGTAACGGTTTCTACAAAATAATGTACTTCAATGCAATAATTTAATTTATTCCCACAATGGCTTTTATAAGGTAAATCCCTACGTTGATTTCCTTTAATATACGTATATATTCGTATTCACTGTTTCGCAAAGATTCTTTGTACTATGGCGTAGTAGCATTGTACTAAGTTCAGCCTCTGAAAATCAAGCTGGCAAATATTTTATTGTATATGCCTGAAACGTAATTGGTATAGAGAATTCACTCTACAGCATGGGGAACTGTCAAAATATCTGAATCTCCCAGGATGGTGAGTAAATTCCAGCTGTCGCGTACACCGGCCCCCGCCTTTAGGCGGCGGGCGCGTCCTTTAAATTAGCCCCTGAGCGTCTTGCGTGACTAAAGAATGTTATCACGTGACTAAAATACATTTCTGTGACCCACCCCCATGCCTCCTGCCATTTCAAACAAGTTTGAAAGTTGCCACTCACTATCACTGTAACTGGGCTCGCTACTCCTGGTAATTCTTGCTATATTTTCATCTTTAACGTGTCTTGGAAGGGACTATATTCGCCGTTTAGTATGCCTAGGGATTCTAGATCACCGCCACACCGTCGCTCACGTCACGGAGATGATTTTAGAGGTGGCAACTCCAGTTATTCGAACGCCCAGAACAGCAGGGATAAACAGGCTCGGAGAGGCGGTGGATTTGAATTACGAAGAGAGAGAGATGAAGGTTGGTCAACGAGGAATCGCGACAGTGATCGAAGGAGAGACGATGACATTAATCGGTATGGATACGGGGAGCGTGAGCGAGAAAGGGAAAGACAAAGAGATAGAGAAAGATATGAATCGCGACGAGGTGAAGAGGAAAATAAGGACAGGGATCAAAGAGGGTCCTCATCTCGCAACCAACGTCGCTCAGCGTCACCACCAACTCGCACATCCAGACCACGTTCTGTCCGATCTCGTTCAGGATCACGGGCGCTTTCACCGGTTGACAAAGCGAAACCCAACTTCAAGCCATCCGGTCTGCTCGCAGCAGAAACAAATACTGTGAAGGCCATCGACGGCACCAAGACCGTTTTAAAATATAACGAACCTCCCGAGGCTCGCAAGCCGGTCCTTGGTTGGCGGCTATACGTCTTCAAAGGCAGTGAACAAGTCGGTCAGTTATTTTCATCAACGATTCGATGACATCTTACAATTTTTTTTTGAACTAGAACTCCTCCATATACACAGGCAGAGTGCGTATCTCATTGGGAGAGACCGTCTCGTTGCGGATATTGCTATAGACCACCCGTCATGTTCGAAACAGCATGCTGTGATACAATGTGGGTCGAATACATCTCGTCCTTTAATTCTCTCATCCAGGGATTAGATCGTTACGTGCAGGAGAAGAACGAGTTTGGCGAATCGAAGGGGGTTGTTAAGTGAGTCCTCTAGTCTTTGGGAGGTTGGAGATTGTATACTAATGGACGTCTACTCAGACCCTTCATAATTGACCTCGAATCAACCAACGGAACTCACGTCAATGATGAAGCCATTCCTGCGGCGCGGTATTATGAGCTCAAGGCCAGTGATGGTGAGTCTATATTCGATTTTGCGAATTCTCTTTATCTCAGGCATGCTTTCTAGTTATCAAGTTTGGCCAATCTACTAGAGAGTATGTCCTTCTTCATGATGACGCTGCGTAGATATTCTGGACTCCTCTCGTCGCGGTGCTTACAGCGAAATCGGCCTGCCACATGAACCTGTGCAGGTGATTTTTAAAATTTTCATCTTTCCTTATTGACGCTGCGCACCATCTTCGGTGTATGAAAGGTGTAAATTATAGGGCTCGCACGTTCACATTGTAGAATCTCCAATGTTCATGTTAGGTACAGCCATTCTCTTATGATATCGCCCTTCATATTGATTCGCTATTGGCAACAAAAGCCCGTCGCGATTGTCAGCCTCACGCATGATCACGATCGTCCACGCTTCATGGCCTTTCTCTTTCAACTTCGCCTCATGTTCGCGGCAGGGCCTCGTTTGAATTCCGAGGCTATGTCGGGCTCAGAGCGTGATCCCTCCTGTGCCTCGTGGAGTGGATACTTTTTTTTCTTTTTGAAGATTCAACTCGGCTATGACTAGCGTGGCCCTTGCTGATCGCGAGTCGTGCCCCCGCCCTTTTGCCTCGTTTTGATTGCTAGCAACGAGGCGCGGCAGTACATACGCATCTTGGGGTACCTTGGGCCTGTGCGCAACGGAGCTGGTATTACATGAGTCCTTTCACCCACCTATAATATTCCACATCCTCCCAGGATATCACACAATTGGATATTGGTATGGTTTCCAAATCTGGAACCCCCTTTACAATATCAGCACCTGACGGTCATTTTCAGGCGTTTCACAGCGGTCACTAGTTTTACTT
>JASFDH010001463.1:0-14798 GCA_036937195.1 Nidularia pulvinata
GTATTATTTCAAGGTGGAAGTATGTCAAAAAGCATGCTGTTCAGCTGCCGGACGAGTACGACCAGATTTTCCATGACCTGGAGCCGTTCTGGGGAATCGACCCCTCAGACCTGAAGGAAATCCAGTCCGAACTTGAAAAGAAGAAAGACTCTTACACTCTCGGGAAGACCAGCACGAGTAAAGTCAGCGTCGTAACCTATGCATTCCAAGAAGGCAAATACAACCAGTTGATCGTGGGCTCTACAAGGGTGATAGATATGCTGAACGAAATACACGAGTATCTTCCTCCGTTCCGTGCTACGTTTTCGCCTCATGACGGCCCCAATCGATTATCTGACTATGGTGTCAAAGATGCCACTCTTCGAGCGGCATCAACTGGGAGCCGTGAGCTTTCTTAAACCTTATCTTACTCTTCTAAAGTTTGCTGACAGTGATTCTACAGATCTTACGAGGGCGACATTGCCCCAGATATACCCTGTAGGATGGGCATCTGCATGTTCGCCCACATCGCGAGCCCGGGAAAAGCCTCTCAATCTCAATAACCCTCCGCCGCCACCGTCGAAGAAGACATTCATACACAACCATGTTGCCACCATGGATCCATGCAACCATCCAGAACTCTTCCATCATCACAGCCAGTTCCTCTCGCATGGCGTTGGCCCCACCCCGCAGCACGCCATGGTACCCGAATTCTCCCAGTGTACCACCATGCTCCACCACAACATTCGCATCCCGACTCCGTATGGATGGCTTGAGGACATTTTCCCTCGTTCAAATGACCCCGAATGGGACGAGAAGGTCGACGAACGTCTTCTCTGGCGTGGAAGTCATACGGGCATGTTCAGAACCGAAGAGACGCATTGGCACCATGCACAGCGCGATTTCATGGTTGGCTTTGTAAATGATTTGAATGGGACTATAAAGGTGCTACCGCCTATTAAGGATAAGAAACAGAAATTGGGCCCACCGAAGACAGTACGGAAAGCTAGAGTGAATCCGGCGCTGATGGATATCGCGTTCGTGGGTGAACCTATGATGTGTTCACCTGACATATGTCGGCTGATGGAAAAGATATATCCATGGAGGGGATACCAGAGCGTGCAGGAAGCTGGAAACTATAAGTATATCATTGATGTGAGCGTCTTTTTTTGTATGAAGAAATGGCGCTAACTCATTTTAGGTTGACGGTAATGGTTGGTCTGGTCGCTTTAAAAAGTTGATCACATCGAACTCGTTGATCTTCAAGTCCACCATATACCCAGAGTGGTCAGCGAATTGTCTTTGAGGATAAATTGCAGAACTGAACCCATTTCCTAGGTATTCGGATCGCGTCGCGCCTTGGGTGCATTACGTGCCTGTCCAGCTGGATCTATCCGACCTCCATGATGCGCTTATTTTCTTCGGTGGAGATGGAAACGGTGAAGGTGCCCATGAGGATCTTGCCAGGAAGATTGCGGTGGCTGGTCGCAAGTGGAGTAAAACATTCTGGAGGAGAGAGGATCTTATCGCCTATTTCTTCAGGTGTGTCTTTATGTAAAATTTCTTTTGTTGCACCCTCCCTAACGCTCATTTTAGACTTATCCTGGAATATGCCCGCGTTATGAGCGTAGATAGAGAGGCCATGTCGTACACCGGTGCTCAGGGGGAAAAGATGGCGCTCTTACACTAATAGGAACATGATACCTTACTGGCATTTCATTGTGGAATAGGTACAAGTTGGCATTAACCTCAGACTAATTACCTGCAAAAACTTCAGGGACGGATATCAAACACGGACGTCCATTTACATTATGTACCTAAATATATGTGTAGAAATGTCAGTATCTAGACAGGATTTCAATGAATGTTACTCAGCTATACTCATTGCTTAACACATCAAATTCGATATCACCGCGAAGGTAAATGATTGGAAAAAATTGGTATCGATGAATCATAGGACGTGGTCCTCCTCAAACGACTAGTTAAAATATGGTTCTCGCAATCCTGCACCACTCGACAGAGGGCCTGCTCAAGGGTATCTCTGATGTTACATGCACTCTCGAAGCTGAAAGGCTTCCCCCGCTATGATGCTAGCCCCAAAGGACACTCTGCCATACGTGTTCGCTTGGATTCTGCTCCATAGTAATTGCCTCCGGTCATTACAACAAGAGGCTTTCCCGCCACTCCATACTGCGCTCGGATTCATTCCTATCTTGCTCAATGAGCTGCGAGTCATATTAGGGCAGAGGATCTCCTGAACTCGAGTAATCGAGTGCATCAACATGCCGGGAGCATCTCGCGTTGCGCACGGAAAGTCTGCTCGCATCACCTGAGCCAAATACTGAGGACCAGCTGTTTTCTTGTGCGTGCCACTGACCGCAAGCAATCCTCTGCATCTGATTAACACCAGTTCTCGTCATCACACTCTGGGTCTACTTCGCATGCCTTATCGCTGTATATCAAGGAATCCCACCCCGCAGTCGATCTTTTCACCCAAATGCTCCCGACCTCGAGAACGAATCTCTGCTGCGACTCCCTTGGGAGTCGCAGCTTCGGTAGCAATGGAGGACCAATGTGCAGAAGGTATCCAGAAATACTGCACACAGGACTAACGAACCAGGCAGCAGTGACGTGAGTCATCGAACGAAGGAATCATCTGCCGGAAAGAAAAGCCCATTTCACAGATCACGGCGAAGAAAATCAACATGGAAGACGATACTAGGCTCTAGGACTTTGGTCTTCGCGTACAATTCCGAATAACGATGCTTGAAGCACGTCAAGCACACCGCCTCGGAGAACAGTTGGCATAGACGTTCTGATCTCTTATGTCTGTCCGCCGATAGAGAATCGCGAAGCGCAGCACAAAATGGAAACCAAGCTACTAACGCATGGGAGCAATCACAGCCAGCCTTCCTTTTCGAGAAGGACTGGAGTTGGGGGCGCATGAAACCATCTAGGGCAAGAAAAGACCAGGTACAAGTTAGCGAGAGCACTATAGAGAGATAGCATTCACTAGCTTCAAGTACGCACTTCTCAGCCATGCCACGGCCTCTCCACGCGAATCCCGACATGCAACAGCCAAGTGTTCGAGCTTTCCTGTACGTATCCTTGTATCTCGTGCCATGTAGTCGCGGCTCCTGGATCCCTGGAGCACATAGCCACGAAGCCATGCAAGTTTCAATACGTTCGCCGACGCTTCTGGACTTCCCCTGCGTTCCGTATCATGCTCGACGGAGTCAAGATGCAGACTGCAGTAGCCCACGGTGATTGAAACTCTGCTCAAATGTCACCGGGTTTGAGGCTTACAGCTCGTTTCAACGAATGGAAGAAGCGAGACGCTCGAAGGAGGAGTCCGGAGACTCAGATCATCAGCATCATGTTCGGAGAGCTTGTTCTGCTTCGAGAGCAGGAGAAGTGGCAGGAATACCACTTTTACAGGCGCGCCAGCACCGCAGCATAAAAGCTGGAATAGAAGAACGAGTTCGCATGAGTGACGCTGGGCATGTAGGGTCTCCAATGAAGAGCTGTGTGTGGCCCAGGTGACATGCTGGGTAGCCGTAAGCCAGGGTGTGCGTAACTTGCTCGGTCTCCAGCTAGATGCCCCGAGGTGCCGCGACGTATCTCTGGCAGTCCACCCGCAATCGAAATCCGCACTCCATTCTGAATTCCTCGTGTTTCCGGCATCACCTTCCCACTTCAGGCGACCAAAACCTCCACCATAGAAAGGGTGCACATGGCAATTAGAATTCGATCTTGCGAGGATACGAAAACTAACTGGTATGGCATCTTGTGCGGGGATATATGTGTGGTGGCATAGTCAAGAAAAAATGGGGTCCCGAGGTGACACATACAGGGATTTGTGCGTTATTGGGGCGGGAAACGAAGGTTGATCGGAATAGACCGCTTTCCGAAGAAACGATGAAAGGGTAGGCTAGAGATGTCATTGCAGGTGAAAGACTCTGTGTATCACGGCTACTGTAAGACGTGTCATTGCGAAGAGGTCCAGCTATCTCAAGATCTGGCGCGCCGTCACCGGTGTCACCGTAAACCAGAGAGAAGTATCCGACATCTTCTTCAAGCCGAAAAACGGACGCGTGTGGTCTATAAAAACGTAGGGTTAGATGACACTCGGTTGAGTGGATCATGTTGGCTGAAGGTGGTGAGTGGCAGGGGGGAGCTGGTGTACAGTCAGAGAGGATGCCCGGAGCGATGAAGGCAGGGAAAGGCTCTAATCTTGGAGTCGGACAGACCGGACTCTGGGTTGGTGGAGGTTGAATAACAGAATGAGGCCGTGTGTTGCAGGTCCAACAAAGTTGAAACCAAAGAACGCGTACAGTCATACAAATATAGGCAAAGCTCATTTCGTCACTATGGCCGGCCCGCCTTGTTGAAACCACCATCAACTTTAATCGAAGTCGAAAATCTTCCTTCAGCGTTCAGTGATATGATTTTCATTTGAAAAGTCCATCTCTACAACCTAACGTAGAAGATCTCAGACGTCGGCTCCAATACTTACTTGCTGTCCGGCTAGAACAAAGGTGCATTATCTGTTCACACACTTCTTTATTCATGAGAGTTTTAACTTTTCCGCAGTACACATACACGGCACTCGCCGATGGCCTTTCGCCCATGAAAGACGGGCTAAGCCTTAGCCTTTGCTTGGTCTTCCAAGACATCAGCTTGACTTTATCAGGATATCTTCTTTCACAGCAGACCACCTCAGCGCCATGACTATGGCAGACAATTCAGCGGTCCTCATTGGCGAATTCACGGCTCGCGATCCAGATATTCCTCTTCCGAGTATGCCATGGCCATCAGAATCCAGATATCCTGCGATGCTGGTACGTTTGATCGCATATTTACCGACTCCCGACTCCTGACTTCATCGTCGAACGTGACAGTTTACAACATTTCTCTATGGTAAAATCCATCCGTGCTACCGTGATTTGAGTCTAAAGCTACTGTTAATAGGTTTATATGCCGTTTTGCTCTGTAGCTGTGTCTACTTTGTAGCGAAGCGGAAGTCATCACAGAGAGTTTTGCTACTTGCAATCCTCGCGATGTTTGTGGTAGCTTCTGCCGATCTGTGTCTTACGCTATTCTTCTTTTTCCGATTTGTCCTCCGGGGTGAATGGGTTGACGAGATTCGGAGCAGAGCCCTTGATTACAAGTTCATTCTATATCTCACTACAAAGTAAGCAACGCTTTGCTTTTTTCATTTTCAGAACTGTAATTTCTGCAGTGCTATTACCACTGGACTTTTCGTAAGCACGAGCCTTTTTCAATGTTGCCTACACTTTTTTCACTCTCTGGCTTTAGATAGATCGCTGCTACGTTGTATGGATGAAAAAATGGCTCGTTGTGCCGCCAATCCTACTACTTATATCTGGAACAAGTAAGCCATCATAAATATCACCTATAACGGATGCTCAATTTCGGATTGATATAGTCTCGGGATATGTGTCCGTGACAGGGCCTTCTATTAAGGATAAGTTGCAAGCGGCCTCCTTCATCTCCATTGTCGCGGGCAATATCACCTTAACATCTCTCATCGGTGAGTTCTCACCAGGACAAAGCCTTGTGGAATCTCACTAGAAAGCAGCTGTTCGAATGGTTTGGACTGCTAGGAAAGCAAGCTTCTTTCTAACAATGAAAGGCCGGGTACTTCGTTTTGTCTTTTCTGTGGCGTGAGTTCCTATCGCTCTGTGCTCCGAATTCTCTTCGCTCATAAAAATTCCAGTACCGAATCAGGTGCTATATACACCCTCTTTGTTCTGCTTTATTTATTGGTTCATCCGGTATGTAAATATCTCCACACATTCAGCATTCACCTAACCTCGCGTCTTAGCTTGTGATCGACGTTGCTCTCACGCAGATTGCTGTTAGTTTCTTTTCTCTCATCACATTATTTCATTCTAATGGGAGCTAATCCTAGGGAATTACCGCGACATTGATGGTCGTTGAAGTTGCCGCTCGTAATCGGGAGGTGCGGGGCGTTGTCAGCACTTTCGCTGTCAGTATGATGCAGTCTGAAGCCCACGGTCAGTCGGTAATCGAGACCCCATCCCGCTCCCATGGTCAGGTTCTATCAGCTCAGCATATTACAACGATGCTTCGAAGAACAGAGACCATGAGTACTATCTCTGAGGACCCAGGCAAAGTTTTCGAATGAGTGCTCGCTTCACTTATCCTGGGAAGGCCTGGCTAAAAGACTACACGCTGAAGATGGTTCCTCCTTACGATACATGACAGGCGATAAACTGATATGGCTTAACTCCTCCACCTGAGGAGTAGGTACCCGTGGACATAACAACCTGTGGTCTCTTGGAAGCCCACTGTGCTGGAGCGAATGCTGTAAGATGTGCTTGGGATGTACCGATAACGAGAGACCATAGAGTTTCGTACAATCCAATAGCGTCTACTGTTTATCAATATACTCTAAAGATTGACGGCTTTACGGAAGGTTTACATCTGACGTCTTCTTCCATCCTTTCCCAAGATGTCCACTTTTGTTCGGAAGCAATAGTTAACACACTGCCTAACTTACCAAAGTTGTCGAACAGAACTCACAGTCACTCACGCCGCTCATTCCACGATGTTCGCCCGACCACCCGAGTTCTGGGCATCTTCAGACGGTTATAAGTCTCACCGGGTGCTAGCGCCATGTGTGGGTATCTTTCACCGGAGCGTGTAGCTTCCCTCTCACTCCCACTCTAAACTGCTGGAATCGTGGCCTGATACGAGCTTAACCTTTAACCATCACCTCTCCTTCGTAACGACCCACCTTCAAATCTGGCTCCGATAAAAATGGTTGTAGACGGGACTATGAAGGTTGCTGAAGGTGTTGGAGTCTTCAATCGGACAGCGTTGCTGTCAGTATCCTCAGATCTGAGCTACTCTTCATTATATATATATACTGCCGCTATTCTGGTGCGCCATCCTGTCCTCTTCATCGCAATTTGCTAATACAAATTTCCATGCAGTTCGAAACTCTGCTATACGGTAAGCCCTTCAATCCATCTATGGAATTAGACACCGCCGCTTATCTGTGTTCATTAGGAATCTACGTCGCGTTGTTTGGTATATGCATCAGTGTCTTACTGTCCAATAAAAAGACAACCCAGAGAGTGATGCTGGCATGTGCAATTGCCATGTTTGTGTTGGCCACGATCGACATCGTGCTTGCAGTGTCGTATCTTTATTGGTTCGTGTTGAAGCAAGAAGAAATACCGGACGACAACATACATTTCAAGTACCTAATATTCATTACTAGCAAGTAAGATGTTCACTTCATTGCGCATTTCATCGCTCAACAAACCTCTTAGTTGCATAGCAGATAGCTTGGTGGTAAGTTGTTCGAACTTACTTAATCAGTCGATGATAGCTGAAGTGCGTGATTTTCAGATATATCGCTGTTATACTGTGTGGAATAACAGTAAACGAATCATCTTTATACCCTGTTTTATGTTGTTTGCTGGCTCAGGTATGTAGTTTGAGCTCCTTGACTAGTCGTGGTTTAATCTAATGACCATATCGCAAGCTTGCGGCTATACTTTCATCGGACTCGCTGAGCAAGAATACCGCTTCCGCGATCTTCTGAAAGCTTTCCTCTTCGTAACTGTCGTGTTGAACTTGATGGTCACCGCTCTCATGGGTGCGTTACTTTTCCTAGATCTGTACTACCCATTCTAATAAGCATGTTCAGCTGGTCGTATATGGTGGATTGGCCGGAAAGCGCGCGCTATCCTAGGCCCCGGACTTTCAGGGAAATACAAGACTGCTGCTGCCATCATGTACGTCACTTTATCGACTGTGGTTTCGCTGTTATGCTCAGCTGTTGCAGAGTCGAATCTGGGATGATTTACTCCGTTTATGTGATGGTGGATGTTTTGTTGGATATTGTTCGTTTTCTCCATCCCTTACTATGCACAGAGCGAGGCTGATTCGCTTTGCAGTACCCTCTCGATGCAGGCTTATGCCAGATGGTGGTAAGTGTAAAGCTTATGCTTTGATTTTAGATATTTAAGTTGATTTTTTTCAGGGAATGGTGCCAACCCTAATCATCGTACAAATTGGACTCGGGCGAACTGCCCATGACACCGATACAGCAGCCACTAATATGCAAACCGAAGCGAGGGGGATAACCACCTGCGAACCAGAGTTTGATCCTCCGCCATCCATGCTTGAAAGGACACAGCTTCCCAGTCTCATTCATTCAGACGCTCCAGAATATCGAGAAAACGATCCACATGCGGAATTCGACCCCCCACCGCCAATGAGCCCCGCAACTCAGTATTCAAGCACTGTAATGGAGGTTGACGTTCGTGGAGACGTTGAGAAAGAGCCTCGGGAGCGGGAGTCACCTTGACCTCTCTGGGTTCGCTCGCCTTTCGTGACGAGCGCAGGAGAGTCTAGCGGCTCGAGTACGGCCCGGATGCTTGGATAACCCCCCGGAGTCCGAGGATATCACTCATGGCCGGGGCTGAGGCCAAGTTGGGAGAGGATCCTGACTCTGAGAGAGTGGTTTACACGATGGACCATCTGGGAAAGGAAACTAGGCATACACTTTCCTCACTCTGTGAGTTAACGATGTTATATTGCCTCCAGACTGTGCTTGGCGCCCATCGCATTGGACATAGCTGCCGCCGCAGACAGATGTAGTATCATGTATTGTTGTTACACGTTAGCCAATGGACACTGTAATAGTAGAGTAAGCCCTACCACCTGGGTACTGGGTCTCGTCTAACCATCAACCGCACGAATACTGCAGCTGACTATAATAGTTGCGATGCAATCACCTCGTGTTGTAGAGAAGGTCTTGATAAGGCTGTTTCGGGAGTGCTACACATGTTTACCGGAAGGTGATCCCAGTGGACACCGACGCAGAGGTGTTGTTGACAATGGGATAAGAAGGCCAGTATACTGGGGGGATCGTGAGAGTCCCTAATGCTCAGATGATGCACAACCATCCTCTGCAACGGTACCATCTCTACTATGACACCTCAGCCGCACCGGACATCTACGGCAAAAATGCAAGAGAGGAAAGGAGATCATGACAGTGAGCATAGCACATGTCGTAAACCTCACACACTCGTCTCTAATAACAAAACGTCATGAACTATGCGCCAATAAGGAGCTCATCGAAACTCCAGGAAAAAATCGCATGCAGAGAAGCACAGAGATCATGGCGAGCGTCCGGCAGCTCATCACTGTCGAACATCGAGTGCCGATAATGAGATCACGCAAACTGCGAGGCCACAAGTTCCCCATCGAGCCACCAGCCAGATGGACACGAAATATGTGAATATGTTATTAGCGGTCGACGGCATTCCGCGTATCCATAATTTGATGGCTTCGTTCTTTACATGGATCCTATTGGCGGGTTTCGTGCTGTTCCCCGGGACATTCATAAGTCTACAGAATATCAATGCTTCCAGTGAAATTACGGAGCATCTGCTGCACGCCGTGACTGGCATCCCACTGTGAGTATAATTCAGTACAACGCATGTAAAAGGCGAAATGCGATTGATAGTTTAGGTTTGTCGTCGCGTTCATTTGCTGTGGCATTGGAACAACCGGGATGATCTATCTTTGGTGGAGGTGGAGAAATAATTATGTCTGGCTACTCAATCGTATTTTTCTGTAAGTTCTTTTTGTCACTTCGGTGATGACAAAAAGGTTGATAGAAACATACGTTGTAATGAATCGGACATGCAGACCAGGGCTGCTCAATTGCCTCACGGGGATTATCTCGACGCTGGCAAATGTCTTTGGCGTCCAACATGGTGAATTTTCCACCACCGGAAAGGTTACGATTATCGTAACGACGGCCGGCGCTGTGATTTGTGGAGTATTGACATTATTTTACACCTTTTGGAAACTGAGGCGCGTCAAGAATAAACACGATCAAGAAATCGGGAAAGAGAGGGCTGGCAGACACGGAGAAGGCATCGTAGAAAAGATAAAAAGGAAGGCAGCAGAGAGACAGTTGGAACCTGGGACGGTGTAAGGAAACTATGTTAATAGAATATCGCCAACAGGATGATACATATGGACCTTGGAGTAGAATGTACGATATGCTTATGTTCAGATCGGCTCCATCATTAGCCCAGAAACATGGAATCCTGAGGCTTATGCTGGTAATACCAGCTGCCGCAAACTTCGCCAGAGTTGTTTAGCTTAGAAGATCGAGTTGGAGAACGCTTCAGGATGCGCACAGCGCAGGTGCATCCACCATCGTCCCCACCTGGGAGAAGATAACAGGATGCTGAAAGATACTCGGGCCTGTACTCGCGACGCAGCTCGCGAAAAGCGTCAATGTTTGACGCCACATAAACTTCTTTGACTCTTGGTCAGGGTCCGGCTCAAAATCACTGTAAGAGTTCATAGACGCGGTAACTCCAGATGCCGCGAACAGAGTTGTGCCCGCATGTTATAGTTATACAATGCTAGCGCTTGGTTCTGCGGCCTTTGAAGTTTAGACAATCCCCCGGTCTACAACAGAGAAATTGGCCCTCTCTGAATAAATGCCGATCCATTTGAATCCCTCCCATGAGGACTGAAACCCAATAGCCTGGGCAAGTAATCTGTCACCGATTGTGTACGGCATAATAGATCCCGTAGAGAGTGCTCCTGGTGATTAAGGTGACAACAGAGGCATCGAGGTCGGTTTCGACTTCAGAAACTGTGTACAGCTTTGGAGGACAATTCCAGAACTATAAGGCCAAAAATTATTGGCCTGAACTCGTGGAGAGGATCCCCAAATCTGTACGTGTGCCAGTAAAAAAGTCATAGCGAATGCAGTGATATGTATACTCTGGATTTACCTCGAAGAAGTGAGGTGCAGTATCGCTGAGTATCTTAGGCTGGCAGCGAGAGTGAAACTGCAGCAGCGACGCTTCAGCTACAACGTCCGGCAGGAGCTAAAGTAGCATGAGCAGCTCCTGGACATCAGGCACGTTGACGAGGTCGGGAACGATATCGCTATTTGAAATTCGGGATTAGACGGCTATTTCGTCCCTGAAGAGATAGTCTGCCGCCGCCTTTCCATGAGCCTAGCAAGGACGCGCATCCTTCGTAGATGGGAAGACTTGACATAGCTTTGACGGCGAGGTAGATTTTGTGGATCGGAGGGAACCTCTCTGAAACACTAGGTTCGTGGTGCGGAGTATCTCAAACGCCTGTGTCTGCATAAGCTGCCTCTGCCGCAAGTGGCATCAGAGGAGGCATGAACCGCCATATCCAGCGCGTGCTACTTAGAATGTTCTTCTCTTGCTCGCTTGAGGAAGTGTTAGAAAGTGGCAGTGCTGATTATAATATTTGTCACGTACGGTCAAGCGAAGTTTCGAAACCAGCGGGAAGAGAAAAGAGTTCTCTGCCTTCCCTTACCTATCGAGAGCACCTGCATAGTAGAAGGCAAGTAGAGGTGGTCTTAAAATGGGTTAGGACGACATCTAATAGTCACGAAAGAATTTCGGCTCGTTACAGACCAGAAGACGTTCCCATAGTTTGGCCAACGTTTGGCTAATGCGACTGCAGATGCGGCTGCAGTGCATGCGAAAACGAAATGATGTCTATAAAAGAATACTTTTGCGACTGGAGAGGAGCGGTCGCCAGAACGCGAGATGTTTTCCTCGGGTCTTCTTGGATGGCAACGCGTGATCATCTCCACCGACGTTGAGACAATCTCCTGTGTATCTGCCACTTATCAGTTAGGTTCTTGCGATGAGCGTGTGATAAAGCGAGTATATTCTACATCTGGAGTTGCTCAAGAAGTTGAATAACAATAAAAAGAGCGGAAACAACTCGGCGACGCACCCTTCACCATTCGCTATTAGAGCCTTCCTGGATTCGCGCCAGAGTAATGACAGCTATTGTAAAAGGTAGATTATAACTAGCGGATTAGACACCAGTCAGTGGAGCTTTCCAACACTGAAGGCAGAGATACCCACTCTAGACGCACCCCTCGCGTGATGCGAGCCCTTGGCTGCGGTCGGCGAGCGAAGATGGTGCCCACAGTATATGGTGCCTACAGGCATGAGCATCCTCCAGATATTAATTAGTACTCCCTATCCATCGTACTGTGCAGAGGCTACTCGGATGAGCAATGGAAAGTGAATGTTTGAATGTTTGAATAGTGTCACTAGCGTTATTTAGCCATAGGCTTCAAGCAGGGCTGCGACGCGCGGGAGCTACGTGGGATCGCGTCAGAAGCCGGAGTTCCAAAAAATCCTCATCCTAATACCAACCTGTACGCTGTCTGCAACAGTGAGGGCTACCGCTCCTGAAGCCCCCTTTTTTCTATCTGTCCTCCCTTGGGCGCGCCATTAAACATGCGCGACAAAGGCGTATTCAGTATCCGGAGGGCACTCCCTCGCATGGTGCGTTTGTATCTCAAAGCAAGCTCTCAGTCCTTGACAACATTCGTTACAGAGCTGGACCCCCCGAAATCTCTACAATCTATGGCTGCGTACTGTCGGTCCCAAATCTGAAGAGATAAAATTCCGTGTGGTCGACCGCGAGACTCTTTTCCAGCAGCGATGGAAGTCCAAAGCCGCTGTGCGCGCGTACCACGGGGACTTCATCCCCGAAAAAGTGTTCAAGCGCTGGTTTCTGCCTGAGACGCTGCCTGATGTGCGTCCGCGCCGTGTAGTTAAGCAGGGAGATGACAAGGATTCACTGGAGGAGTTTGCGAGGCGGAAGAAAAAGGCGAAGGAGTTGGAGGCTGAGATGGAGGAGAAGGGCATGGCGCCTGTCGGAAGTTTGATGTTTTCAGAGGTGGAGAGAAGGCTAGATATCTTTATCTTCCGGTGTTGTTTTGTGCACAGTGTGTACGAGGCAAGGAGATTAGTTCTCCACGGAGATGTTATGGTGAACGGGAAAAAGGTACGTCGTTGCTGGTGACCTATCATGACTGGGAGCTGAGTATTTTCCTCTGAACTCGCAGCATACAAACTCCAGCACCCGTCTTGCTCCCGGGGACATGGTATCAGTGAACCCTAGAGCTATTCGCTTCTTCAAACCCACAGAACATACCAACTACGAGCCCGTCAATATCTCCGAAAAGGACACAGATCTCACCCCCTTTTCCCTTCCACAGTATGCCTCTCCCTGGCTTTTCATACCCGCGTACATCGAGGTCTCTTTCGCTACCTGTTCGGCCATCTACGTCCGACACCCAACAGCACGTCCTGGGTACTCAGAGATCCCGACGCCGTACGACGCTGATGGTGCGCTACTGCGATACGCATGGGAGTGGTATGTGCAGAGGCGACCTCGCGTGAGGTCGAAAAGGCAGCTATCCCGGATGCCGGAGGATAGGGCTCTTTCGAAGTTGGAGGATATCTTCGAGGGCAGGAGGGGGCTCAGGCACGATATAATGCGGATCGCTGCCGCTGCTGGTATTAAACGATAATCATTATTCATGTCTAATACACTTATCTAGTACATCGTGCTACCCGGAAGACTTTTCGCTCTCTTTTGGCTCTCTCCTCCGACATTATTACAAGTGCTCAATCCTTCCATCCTGAAACCCGGTTTCGATACTCAGTGGCAATCCATTTATGGAAACCTGTTCGGAAATCTCACTCATGATAGGGCAATGTCTACAGGGCGCTGGTGTCACTTTGGGCGAAGGGATATTGGTCCCAAGCTTCCCCAGGCCAGCCATCTCTACTGCGTCGCGGCGCGACGGCCTGCACGGTTGCTAATTTTATATACCTATAGACAAAATGCGAAGGTCCTTCATACCTATTCAAATATTTATTGCTCAATGGATCACATTCTGCCCACAGAAGAATTTTATTGAGACTAAGTGAAAAGTGGATTCATTTATAGAGCCGTTGACGGCCAGTCAGTATTAAACTATATTTATCTGCAGCATGAACATAGTACGTGCAATACTTTACACTTCCGTATCCTTAAGCAACCGTTACATTTACTAGACCTTTTGTCAACCCATCGCATCGCAGAAGCATGCGTGTGAAATAAAGAAGCAACGGCTTCATTTAAAAATGTACACAAAATATGATTTTTAAAAAGTACTATTTAGTAGAGTTTCCTGGAATCTCAAGTACCCCTTTCAATGTCCGGAACTGGTATACTTCTGGTGCTGAAGGGGTATATCCTTGCCTCTGCCTTTCCCATTCCATGGTAAGGTTTCGCCAGCTCTTCTTGCAATTTTCTGTGCATTCATTAGAAGCAAGAAAAGAACATATTTCCAAAAGTGTCTTTGTCCCTCCAGTCAAATATTTCACCAATTTTCTATCCTTCTGAGCAGCCAGCAGGGAGTTTTCCAGCATGATACATAGTGCATTGCATACCAGATTTCCAAATGATGGTCCAGGTATTATCCATAATTGCTCGAGGAAAGACATCATTTTATCTGATAGAGTATTGTATTGATCTTCAGACCATGGCAAGCTCATCAGTTTCTGTACAATGCTAGTACATCTTTGAATATTTTCTGTGGATTTCTGATTATTGATGCACCATTTAGAAAGCAATCCTATCATCCAACAAACACCAGCATGTTTGTTGTTAAAAGTATTCAATTCAGTGGATAGGATGTGCTGAAATAGATTTTCTAAGTAGCAGGGGGGCAGGGAAAGTAATAGGTCATCATAGTCTGTTTTAGGAAAATCAGCTTGTAGTATACTCTCATAGAGCTGTTCAACTGCTAAGAAGGCAACTTTCTTTTGCATTTCAGATGTAGTATTTTCTTGTGGAGAGTGAAGCCTCCTGATTCCAGTATTTAGTTCTGGAATGAATACCTGCAGCAACCCAGCCAAGGTTATATTCAATTGCTCAAATAACTGAGA
>JASFDH010001464.1:0-14791 GCA_036937195.1 Nidularia pulvinata
TGACGTTGTTCAAGCAGGATATGTGCGCTATATCGGAATGTCGTCGTGCTACGCGTGGCAATGTGAGTCTCAGACTCAGTACCTTTTTTCCCTTCCGGAATCAAGCACTGATCATTCTAAAAACAGTCCATGCGATGCAAAGTATGTCATTTGTGACTTATCATTCTAACTTAACGAGCTAAGGCTCTGCCATAGACTACGCGATTACCAACAAGTTGACACCATTCATTTCGATGCAAAATCAGTATAGTCTCGTGTATCGTGAAGAAGAGCGAGAAATGTTCCCTACGCTGAAGGTGCATGGGTTTCCCCTTTCTTTCGGATCATCATGTCATGATTATACCTAGCATTTCGGTGTCGGATCCATTCCGTGGTCTTCACTTGGAGGTGGTCTTCTCACACGCCCTTTCACCGAACAAACAAAGCGGAGTGAATCGGACCGGTGAGTTACACCAACACTCCCGTCGGTATCTACTGATGTTCTTCTGAACAGGTTCATCAAAAGATACGGGAAAAGCCAAGGTACCGAGGAAATCGTGAACCGGTATGCTTTTATCCAGTAGCATTCACTGTCGTTAGCTAATTCTCGTTTATTGTTGAATCTAGTGTCGAACAGGTTGCAAAGCAGAAAGGTGTAAGCATGGCACAAGTGGGACTTGCTTGGATAATGGGTCGCCCAGGTAAGTGATTCAGGTTTATTTTATTTTCTACGTCTGCTCATGGGGTGCTTCTCACACAAATAGGAGTTACCGCTCCCATTGTGGGCACCACGTCGTTAGAAAACCTTCACGACTTACTCGGTGAGCTATGGGCTTATGCAACAACCTTTGATCATATATGTATTTATAATCTTCTAGGTGCTATAAATGTTCAACTCACTGATGCAGAAGTCAAGCTTCTAGAAGAGCCTTATCTATCTCAGGCCGTATCTTGATCTATTTTAATATATGCTGTAGCCTGTTAGAAATCCAGGTTTCGAATTCAATTTCAAATTAGTAAGTGTAATATACTTGAGCAGGACATGCTCGGTTGTGTTTTCAGCAACAAACTAATGATTACATTCTAGGAAAGGTTACAGCATGCAGTGTATCATTGCATAGATACGGCTGGGTGGAGTTATGACGGATTAGAATGAATCTTCTGAACGACTGCATACTTACTTTCATGGTGCTTGTAGTATCTGTGGGGACTGGCGAAAATATATAACGGAATGATCGCAAGAGAGTAATTTCGAAGGCAGCGGAAATATCACAAGGAAGGAACTTCAATGGTTTAACATTCAAGCTCAACCGCTCGATGATTATATACATGATTTCGAAGTATATTATGCCCCTGAAATATGACTCTCGTACATTTTAAGATATTAATTTATGAAGGTGTCATACAGTGTCTTGTGTTGATGACTGGGCAAGATTTCCATGTCCTTGTATATATTTGAAGTGCCACCGTAAGAAACCAAGTTCTAGAATATAATGGAAGCGTCGACTTACTGGTATTCTGATATCGGGTTCAATCTACTTGTCCCGTCTACTCTACCGCTTAAGGGTTATGGATTCCTCCTGGCTTGTTCCTATACAACGAAGGTAAGCGGGGGAATGGAGCCGAATATTATCACAGACCATTGCCACCACGTAGCAATGAAAGGTATTGAGAACCCAGTACCTAGGTACGCGATGCATTTGAGCGCAAATGCTTTCTTGTTTGATGAGTCGAAAGGTACCGAAGTATGCTGCTTTAAGAATCAGTAATCACGAAGACCTTGAATGATAAAAGAGATACACACCGCTTGGCGTCTAATAGCTGTTCTTTGAATAGTGCACTGAGCTACCACGGCAGGTCTAAGACCACAGAAAGCAAGGCGAGAGACTAATATCGGTGACATGCTGAATCGAGGAGTTTGTGAGGGAATTGTGAGATGGTGACCTCTATATCCGCCACTAAATACTCCATGGAAAGGAGTGTCTGGCCCTGCAATGTGGAAGCTCGCTGAGCCTCGTTCACCATAAGAAACTAGGCCTATGTCAGATTTTAGGTCGAGAGTTGACGAGACCGAAGTATTTGATAGCAGAAATGGGACCATAAAGACATTAATAGAATGATTTTACAAGAGATAGCAGCGTCGACTACTCGATATGGCACGAAAGTAAGAACTGGACGTCATCCGGGCAATCTCTTTCAGAGTCTGGACACCAGTTGACGTTAAACTCGGAGGCGGGAAATGCCGTGAAGCTTGAAAGTCATGTGCATCAACTGAGCATCAGAACGACGGCCCGGTCACCGTCGGCGAGGTCCACTGGTGCTCACCGGCCATTGACTACCAGTTATGCAAGTACTACCGCAACTCAGCATTCAGCACTGTTATTTAGTGCTCATAGGAAAAATATCTGCAGTTAAAGAGTCATTTTATACACAAACAATGAATGCACCACAATTTCTTATTAGCATGCAGCAATAATGTTTTATATTGAAGGCATCGACGGTGCCAAGACATGTATTATTGCGGGTCATCATAAGGTACACGTTTACCTTGGCGACTCCGAAAGTTGCACATAATCATTCCAATGATGTTGCAATATTCATTAATTTCAACTATTTATAGATTATCTCGGGGGAGGAAGTACATAGCTGTGGGTCATCCTGAGCAGCAATTAGCATGGGTAAAGTAATTCTGAGGACTTAGACTGTAGGGGATTGAGGAATTAGGGCGTCTGAAAGCATAGGAGAGGAGGGTGGTGGCGGGGTTCGACAGGAACAGAAAGTCAGGATCTGAAGACCCCAGGAGTATGTCCCTGAACAGGCTGTTAAACGAGACGATGTTACATCACACGCCAAATCGAAGTTGGCATTCCTCGCCGACGGTACCTGGTGTGCCTACCGCACACCAGAAGCTTTTCGTTCCCGTGCAGCATACACCTCAGATGGGTACCTAAACTCATGTCTCGACGGCCAGTTCAGAGTTGATGCTACTTTTGAGTACTGCCAAAGTAGTGCACCTGTGTCCACATATCCAATTTGTTTTATCCAGGACCTGCTCAGTGTTATCATGGTTCCAAGCAAGAAATCAAAACAAGTGGATCAATTTATCTACCTAGAGGTCCCGGGATATAATATGGTATTAAGCTTACAAGAAGCGCAATATTTTTTTTCAGTAGTCCCGGATATTAAGCTACAAAAGTGGGTCTCCGGATCTCTGATATAGAAGATCATTATTCACCTCCTCAGTCTTATGCACTTCTCCAAATCTTCCTCGAACATTTGCCTGACCTTCAACTCGTCTCCCTTCATCTCCAACGTTAAGTCATACCGAAACATAGCTAGAAGCTTCAAATCTTTCTCTCGGCAGATTTCATAATAGCTTGTCGACAAGAACGACTGAATCAGCGGAGGCGTCAGGTCATTCGGCGAAAATATGACGTTGCGGCTCATCGTCAGACACTTCATATGCAGCACATATTGCTTCAGTGTAAGGGAAGCCTTGTGGTACGCCTTGGTCCGCTTCCACATGAGCATATCCTGGGCGAGCTGCTACCGCGCACACGGTTTGAGAGAGGGGTTGCTAGGGGCGTTGGTGGTGACCATCGACGTGCGGAAGGTAAAGGCCAGAATGAGGGTGGAGGTACGGGAGAAGAGGTGGGTGCCAGAAGTGGCGCATGAGTTGCATTCAACGGAGACGAGGCGGTAGAGTTGAGGGATCTCAGTGAAGTCGAAGATGAGCTACTCGAAGATGGAAGGGAGAGCTTGCGCGAGTTTGTTAATTTGTTTCGGATTCGGGGATTGTCGACGGCTTCAAAGTAAACATAAGGAGATTTTAAATCACTGGATCAAAACGAAAATTTGGAAGGGCGTGCGATTTGTTGCATACCGCCTATAGTGCCCTGCACCGGATATATTGCGAGTACCGCTACCTTCCCGTCCTGCAGAATTACATAGCTGCAACACCACTACCCACATAGCCACTCTTGAGCGATGTAGTGGCTCTCCTCATCAAACTTCAGTACATCTATAGGGGGTAGCTGTTTTCTAGGATGCAGACGGAAAACATTGCTGGATGCCCTGCCGAGCACTGATTTAAGCGCCCACTCCATTCTGGTATCTAATTCCAGAACATCCTTTAAGTTCTTGCACAACGAAGATTTGGGTGCATCTAAACCAACTGTACGCAAGAATATCCAGAACTCCCATTTAGTGTGAAGCATGATGAGAGTCTTGAATGGTAGAGCAAGTACAGTCCTTTGCACACCAGGCTCGCCTGCGCAGCCTCTGCGAGGTGGAATATCTCTTCGTGCATGGGGATCATAAAATCGATACAGCCATGCTCTATTCGCACGCTTGACGCCTTCGATGAACCCGGCAGGATCCTCACGAGGAGTAGGGGCACGAAACGGGTGCTTCATGGACGTGAATAACTTGCACACGTGGAACTGCACGCAATCTACATGGCCACGTAAGTTGTCTTCTCTAAGTCCATCGGCTAGGTATGCTCTTACCACTGATACATGGTGACTGGCAAGTTTCAGCTGCCGTGTTAGATCGAGGAATCCGCCATACATAGCTGAGGATATTGAGAGGTCTTTGAGTACACGACTTTTGCCCGCGCATATGGGGATTAAGAAGCTATTATAGGGATTGCTGCGCACTGGCGAGGGGTAAGTTAGCCATTGAAAAGTGACCAGGTAACCCGGGTGAGACTCGGAAGTGACTGTTGACATTTTTCATGGATCATGCATGTGTAATGCCATAACTCCCTAATGATGACAGAGCATTCGGCATTTACCAGATTGTGTGTATTTGTCTCTCTGGGCAGTTGTGGCGCTACTAAAAGATTATATTCTGAGGAGTGGTGGCCATGAATGTCAATCCGAGTCTTGTGCGAATCGCTTATGAACCTAGTAAGGACATCGTTTTCCTTCAAGACAAGGTTTTTACTTATCTCCAGTTGATAGATAAGGGTAATTAACCTTCATTCAATTTGACAAACTCGAATCCGACTACATTCCGACGAAGAAAGTTTACTGCGAAGGTGTGCTTTCTGGACCGAGAACCCCATGGCGTTGTGTGCAAAGCTTCAAAAACATCTATCCACGCCATTTTAATCCTGTATTATCTGCTCCATTCAGAAACGATTCCTCTCTCATACTTTCCGCTCCAGAAGTAAGAAGTCAGGGTATCGACTCTCCGTGAACTTCGAAGTTAGTTAATCGCCTTTCACCAACAATTGCTTATGTATTACTAATTGCTTATAGTGATTCCGCGGGATAAAATAGATAACCGGAGAAACAGACTCTGCTTTAAGTCTTGTGTGAGTCAGGTGAGTATATTTTCACTGAAAATCTTCACGAATGCTGGTTCACATCTACTGCCGTTTCCAGTCATGCATTTGCGCATTAAGATAGATTGCTCAGGGCAAGATGAATGTGAAATGCTCTAATGACGTTATTGACTGATAATTGCGCGCTCTGAGGATTATTAGCCGGCGTTCCGTTGTCTTCGCGTCATGGGCGACTCTTCATGCGGCTGAAGAGGGCTTCAAGTTAATGTGCTGTTTTTTATAGAGGCTTTCGCAGTTTTTTTTTCTTTCTGCAGGCAAGTTTAAAATGGGCTTTCAGATAGTATTCTCAGGACCGTCGCTGATGCGATATGGAAGCCTTGCATCACCGCAGTCTTCCTGTTTATTCTTTACGTCCTTCTGTGTGAATCGTTGCACTCACGTCTAGACGTAGGCGGAGATTACGCGGGCAACAAAATATACTATGCTTCTTTCTAGATGTAGACAGAAGACGAAGTACCCTTATTTTTGTCAAACTCTTCACTACAGGTGAGTATAATATACAATCTTTACATACATCCTTACTTCTGCATTACAATTGAGTCGCACTTTCAGGTTTAACTATTTTCTTGGGTATCAGTCACCCTGACGGTGTTAATGATAGAATATCTATCCAGGTTCGGAGGAATTGCGAGAATTCGACCCTCTACCACCTATCATTTTCGCGCCCCTCCCCAACGTGGTAAGAGACGAGAATAGGCAATCTCGAAGGTGAAGGGAAATGCCTGATTCGGGTAATGAGGTCATGAATCAAGCAGATGACAGTTATCAGAGCTCACGTGCACACAGGGGCTGTGGGCGCGACCCTGAATTCCTGGCAAACGTGTCGAGGCTCGTGCCATGCCGAAGCTTGCTTCAATTTGCCTCTCATGTTCTTCTATTCCATTCGATGGGCCTCCCGTATGGATGTCTTTTGCCCTGACCCTTCCCGAACCCCTAGGGAAAGATATACCCTTCCCCTCCTCACGTTGGCCTCCGCAAAAAAAAAGTAACAAATCTCACGCCGCACCATACTATCACCCCGCTAATAGCATTGTCGAACAGTCAAAGTCAGTCCTGATGGCCTGCTAGCTGCCCTGCAGCGATAGATGCGATAGCAAAGTAGAAGGACCCTCCTTCGTCTGTACCTTCCTCGACCAGCCAAACGCCATACCTCTTTCCCACGTGTTGACCAATAAGACCCTTCGTAAGTAGCCTCAAGTTAAGTTGCACGCACATTCCACGCCCCCTTCCCAAAAATCCTCCCCGCCCCCACGCAAACCTTGCCTACCTTCCCTCACCATGGCAGCTCCCAACTATTCCAAGTTAGACTCTCAACCTCTTCCCTCATCTTCCCTGGCCAAAGGTTATCACCCAATGTTCACTGCTCCGGAGGCCGATGTCATCCTCCGCTCGATAGAAGGAACGCTGTATCGAGTACCCTCGTACACCCTTCAGAGTACATCGGGCCTCTTTCATACTATGTTTTGTCTTCCGCAGCCACCTAAGTGCGGCTTTGATCTACACCCAAACCACGACAGTGGGAGAGCAACGCCAGCGGAGGAAATAGACGTATATGAACGGGATCTCGCCCTCGAAAGACTTCTTCTCATGCTTTGCGGACTGCCGGTGCCAAAGTGGGAGACGTGGGACGATGTGGAACGCGTCCTCGAAGTTGCGGAGAAATGGGATACCCCAGGTCCTATTGCGAGTATGAGATCCGCACTCACATCACCACACTTCTTGCGGTCCGAACCATTGCGACTTTATGCCCTTGCAAAGCATTTCGGCTGGAAAGAGGAGGCCAAGCTGGCGTCGACCCACACTCTCACGCTTGATTTGCTTGACCCGGTCCACACTCCAATATTACAGCAAATGTCGTCGAAGGATCTTCTGCCTTTGCTGAACCTCCATAGGAAGCGTCGGGATCAATTCAGACAATTTCTCGATAGCCCAGAGAGATTCACAGCGGGAAATAGGTGAGTGTTTTCCGTGTGACGTTTTTTCGCGATCTCTGATTGGATATTTAGCTCGCCTTACCACTGTAGTAGATGTGGAGTGACCCAGTTGGACAACCATACATGGCGAGAGCTGAAGAACAGGATGTTCCTTGAAATGGACAGGAGACCTCTTGGGGATACGCTGGGCCTAGTGACTGGTCCAACCGCAGAATGGCCGGAGGCCCTGGCCTGTTGGGAAGCAAAATGCAGAAAAGAGGGCTGTGGCGGCTTGAACTACGATAGAGTGGCGACTCTACGACAGATTAGGAACTGCGTAGAGCTTCTACCAATGGCGATAGAGGATTGAGTGTCCCTGAGCTGGGGAACCGGGTTTCGTCGTGGTTGATGGGAGTGAGTTCGTTCCTTCCCTTTCTGTCGCATTTTGGTGATGTTGCACGCTCATCAATAAAAATTTCAACAGTTGGACATACGAGCATGTGTCTCTCGGCGTCGGCACTTATTTATACACTCCACTAGATATGAGCACTATGGCATCAAACTCCTTGCGATGGATGTCAATCTATCACTGCGAACCTAACGCGCACACAGTCATACTCCGATGCTCGCCGATAGTACTTGATAATATATCCTCGCCCGCTCTATTAGAGCTGACCTTTTCACTTCACCGTTGTTGGCGTGAATGAATAGCCGGGTCACCGTGGACGTATCTGACATCGAAGATGCTTCTATTCTATTATGTTCCATATACTAAGACAGTTTTTGTCCAAGTATTTCTCGTACTGCTTCGCAAGTATCGCCTTTGTCTTCTGAAGTAGAAACTTCCCCAAGGATTCCTGGACTAGCTCAATCTTTGGCATTTACGAGCGTAGGTAGCGAATTTTCCACTGAACAGAAGCAGCATTTCAGCGAGAGCTGGAATACGAGAATCAGGCATGCTAGGCAGATGCTGAATACCGATTATCTTATCTTATCAATCCACTATTATAATGCTTACGCGTGACGCCACTGACCGATCACTGAAATCTGCAACTCAAAATAGATCGGCGCTCTGAAAAGCGCCTGACCTGCTGCAGGCAGTGCTAACCATCACATGCACACTGCACTTCACTGCTCTACGACCTATGGATGTTTTCCTGACCGAAGTATGGATACTGATAGCGACATTCGCATGCGACGATAACAGTGCTGCCGGTCGCGCACTTTCTCTGACTTGTTGGACCCTTTATGACATCGTAAAGCCGCTCAAAACAGTCCATATCCGTTATAGGTGCAAAACAGATAGCCAAATTCGCTGCTACTACCCAAAGGACCCCCGCGCCATTCAGAAACGTTCGAAACCTCTTCATTGGGAGCATACACCCGCGACTCGATCCTTCCTATAGTTCAAACATTGAGCCTGGCTTAGCTGATACTTTGAAGGCGCTAACCTTCTTATCCTCTGAGTCACGGAGCTCCTATGACTTACCGCATTCTTCCCAATCCATACTGAAGCTCGACGAAAAGGCCGTATCTGAAGGCTTTCGTCGTTTTCTGGAACTCCTTGCGCCTACGCTCGTCAACCTTCATGCCCACTTCACATAGATAACTTGTACAAATATCCTTATACTAGTTGTATTGCCTGTTCTAGAAGAACTTACTCTCTATAGGCCTTTCCTAAACAAGATGGGACCGTCATTTCCTTCCCTCAGAAGGTTAAAACTGGGTCATTATTCTCCTTTCAACCCTCACGCTTTCATTTCATCGCTCGTCCTTGCTGTTCCATATCTCACCCATCTCGGCATTCCATTGGGGCCAGATACCCGAGCGAATTTATCTGAGTATCCCCATCGAGTTACTAGGCTTAAGCGGTCCGTCGATAGGAATTGGGAGCAAGAAATAGCTACAAGGCTAAAGTTGTTCCTCGAGGTTGATCCAGCCATCCAATATCCTCCAGGTCTATCCGCAATAGCTCTCCTGCGAGAAGCTAGTCATGCGGATCCGCGAGTGGAAATAATAGAAGCGAGAAAAACTTGGGTCGACATATATATAGCCGAGCGAGACTGGTTGGAACGTAATAAAGGCGAAGAAGGGAGGTGGAGCATCTCCAGTGATTGAAACAGCTGGAGAGAAGGACGGCGACAATATTTCACAGCCTTTAGTAAGTATCTGAATAACATTTTCCAGCACTACTGAATACCCACTGATCTTTATTATTTTTTTCGACGTCACGCTTACCTCCAACGCGGAAACCTAGACGGACTTGGTGCTATGCAGAACAACAGATCGCAAATTTCCATCAGCTTTGAAAAAGAAAAGCAATTCAATGCTTAAGCATGTCTTTGCTGTGAAAATAATCTGCTTGAAAATGTGTATAAAACTGAATACGCAAGATCAGCAACGCATATGTTTTCCTAAATATTTTTTTTGACAAATATATAATTGTATGCTGATCAGCGCCCATATAATTAGTGTCCAAAGATGCAAAGCGAGCTCATATCTCTGATATCTGTATTAAGTAGTAGGTGAACGTTTCAGGTAGAAATGGACTTGTTCAAACTTCACGGCAAATAATAAATGTTGCCCTAAACATAAGATATTTTTTCTTCAAAAATATGAGAGTAACTTTAAGTTCTTTAGCGACGGGGATGGGGCAGCGACGAAAATAACATAAAATAAAATAAAATATCCACGGAACTCTGCAGAACGCGGGGTAAAAAGCGTTTGGGTCAGGCCGGCGAGTATCATTGTTAGACACAAAACTCGAAAATGATCTCCTCTTATGGTCGTCAAGGATTGTCGAAATTGAAGTATCAGGACTTGAACCAATGACGGCGAAGGAAACATGGCCGACATCACCACTGGATCATACATAGCCTTCAGCGCACTTTGATGTTGTTCAACTGATGGCCACTGTATGCAGGTGGACATTTTTAGGTGCATACCTCGGAGCGGACTTCTCAGTCAAAAGGTCACAATTCATGGCTAGAGAAGAAAAAGTAAATACATCATCACGGTTGGAAAGAGATTTAACGTGCTATGTGCACTCCTGAGTAAGCCGTTGCGCTATACTTATAGCTAGTCTTTGAATCTTCTGTAATGGTATCTGTCACTTTAGTAGAACAATAAAATCGTTACATATACTGCTATCTTTTCGCCGCGGCGATGAAAGGAGCAGGATCCAGGAGCAAACGTTGGAAAGCAAAGTTCAAGTCACTGGCAATACGACTTCGCACGGACCAGCTGCCATAATAGGTGTTCAGGTATATTCGGGCGGCACTACATTTTCGAATTCCACGGCGCCCACGTTAATCTGTGCGCGCCTTTTGCCTGCAACTTGGGCAGCGATGTGGCTGAAACGCTGCACGCCATCCGCCGCATCTGCCTACCAATGGCTAGATGCGCCTCGGTCTAATCAATATCTTCCATCTCCGTGATCCCCGATCTTCTCCTGGCTGCACCCAGTGCTGTGGTACATTAGAATAATTTCTGAGCTGCGATGCACATCTTACGTGCCCACGCCACGCAACGGTATATATATAAACTCGAGAACGAGCATTAGTTCTCTTTATTACCCCTCCTTAATTTTTTTCCCTTTCGTCTCTTAGACTCACCTTTTTACGAAAAAAATGTATGCGTTCGCTCTTGGTCTAGTCTCGGCTACTCTCCCTGCTGCTTTCGCTGCGACATGGAATGTATCTGTGGGCGCCAACAGCCAATTTCGATACGACCCACAATTTATCAAGGCTGATGCCGGGGATATTGTCAACTTTATCTTGTACGTGACCACCACAGAGCTTTGAAGTGAATGTCGCTGATGATATTATAAAATAGCCATCCTAAAGCCCATACTGTGACTCAGTCATCGTTCGATGCCCCCTGCATTCCAATGGCGGATGGGTTTGATAGTGGATTGTGAGTTTAAACTTATCTATTTGTAAATTTCGAGCGGCAATATAAATTTCTTCGCTTCATTTAGCCAACCTGTTGCGTCTGAAACGGATGTGCTGCCCGTGAAACAGTTCACTGTTCCGCCAGGTTCAACTGCTCTTTGGTTCTATTGCGAACAAACTGGCCACTGTGGCAAAGGTGCGCGTACTCCTCGACTACGGTGGCACTAAGATCTGACATATTTATCCTAGGAATGGTGTTCGCGATTAATGCGCCTGACGATCCCGATCCTCATTCATTCACCCAGTTTCAAAACCTTGCGATATCCATCAACGGTACCAACTCTACCAGCAGCACGTCGACCCCTGCTGCTTCTTCCACAGGAGTCTATGTGACACCTCCTCCATTCTCCTGGCAGACTGCCACAGCCACAGTCACCCAAGGATCAACTTGGACAATCACATACAGTAGCTATGCTGGCTCATCTCGTAAGTCGACTCAATTCGCGATATCTACAACGTTGACTCTCATGACAATCTGTCAGCTCCAACTGCCGCCCCCCAGCCTGTTGATCACAGGATTATTGTCGGCGCTAATGGAACATTAGCTTATAATCCACCAAACATTACAGCCTCCATTGGTGATACAGTCACCTTCGAGTTTCATCCTAAGAACCACACCGTCACTCAGTCCAGCTTCTTCAACCCTTGTGATCCTCTTCAGGAAAGCACACTGGGAAGTGTCGGCTTCAAGTCTGGATTGTAAGATGCACGTCCTATTTATAAACAAGGGGTAGCTGATCATCTTGTCTCATAGCAAGCCCGTCGCTGCCAATGAAACTAATTTCCCCACTTTCCAGATCAAAATTAACGATGTCAGTACTTATCTAGACAAATCAATTCATGTGAGCTGATTTATTCTTTACAGACTGCTCCGATCTGGGGCTATTGTGGTCAAACCGGTCACTGTGGTGCCGGAATGGTATTCTCTATTAATGCAATCGAGTCTAGCCCCAACAATTTCTCAGCATTCCAAGACCTCGCGAAGCATGTAGGTGGGGCTACTGCCTCAGGAACTAGCAGCACAGCAACATCTACTTCTGGAGCCCCGAGCTCAACGGGTGGCGCGAAAAACGGAGCGGTAGCACGTCGTTCAAGCTACAGTATTATGGGTGGAATGGTGCTCGTGGGTGGCATTGTGATGATGACTCTCTAAATATCTTGGGAATTTGGTAAACATTGGCTTAAACCAAGTTGCGATTCAACCTACTTCACATCATGAATGTTAATGGACCTGTAAATTATAATTACGAATTTCTATGAGTCGAATATTTCTGTAACAGATACGATATAACGAATTAGGTATAATTCTATTTGGAAACCCAGGTAATGTTGCCCAATCCTCTGGAAGCCCTAGTACATCACATGGTATTTAATTTGAAGCATGTATACTTATGTCTATGTGCATCGCGTGCTAACAATTCTAAGCACATCGGATAAATGAACAAAGTATAGAATTCACTTAGTTCCTTCAACCTTTCTTGTTAAATTCCTATGGAAGTAGTATTTGGGTGTGATCAGAATGTTTCTCACCACTTCTCCACCATAGATATGCTCTAGAATACCTTAAACTGCATCTACACACAAATAATTTTTGAAATGAATTTATATGAGTCATTAGCAGATATATGCAAATTTCTGGGAGTAAGGCTGGCAGGTAGTCTACAAATACTTATGGCACTGAGCAATGTTAAATTTAATCTTTTACAAGAGAATAGATTGACATTATATAAGTATATGATCTACATTATGAGATATATTCTATGTAAGATACTTTATACAATGTATTATGAATCTAAATCTAAATATTTTTATTCATGAAAAAAGTGGATAGTACTGCCTTGAATACAAAGAGGTTGCTGGATTTCAATGAATTTTGATATTTTGTTTTTTCTTGTTTTGTTATGTGACCTAATATTATACAAAATATCATACATATAATAGAATATTTTATCTATCCCTGTTCCAAATATTCAAGTATTGTGAGTGGAATGAGAATGTGGTGAAGAAGCTGTTCACAAAGGAGTGGTGGTTGGTAGTGTATTTGGTCATTGCAGTGCTGACTTGTTTCTCATGGGCTGCCAGTTCTGTTTGTAATATCTTCATTCGGACCTCATCTCTTCCATTATAGCTAATCATTAATAAATAGACTCACTTTGCCACAACAGCCCAGGATTTGTATTAGTGACCTGTACAAACAGATCTGATCCAAATCAAGCAGATTGCCCTTCTGGATCTTGAGGGGGGTTATCAATGCAGACATTGCTACAGACTGCTGTTTGACCTCTAGTGAGATATGTCAACAGTTTTCTACAGCCATGATTTAAGATAATGGTGATGGCTCCAAATGTTGTTCAAGATGATGTTCAGATTTAGATTCAGAATTCTCAAGAGTAGGATAAAACTATCCAGAAACCCCCCCTTCCAAGAGAAGCCCTAAGGGTTCTGAATAAGTTGGTGGGAAAGGGGGGTTTCCCTTTTCAGTCCCTTGTTGGCATGCTGTCAGCAGGTACCCTGAGGTTGAAAGTCTGATCGTGAGTGTCCTTGGTGGCTCCCATGAAATTTTCTTGCTCATTCACAAGCATTGGTGTTGACACCGGTGCAAATCACGACACTGTGACCTGCTACCTCCTGCTTCCTGGCTGTGTCCAGCACAGATGGCAAAGTACACATGCAGCACCTGTTCTTCCATGTTTACCTGGCCATTCATCATTGTGATTTCTACTGTACATGCAAAGCATGATGCATGATGGTTGAGCTCCAACACAGTAAGCTCTAATTTCTACTGATATCAAACTGCTTTTATGTTGAACATTTGATGGCTTGCAAAGGTAACAAAGTGAGTCAAGTGACCGGCAGCTTGGGCTGGCAGGAGCTCGGCACAGAGGTGAAACTCTGACCACCAGGTTTCTGATAACAGGTGCAAATAAAACCTGATCAGGTCATGTACAGGGATTTCTTTCCATCATGTCGAGAACCCTCGGTTTTTCTTAGAAGGGGGGGTTTCTGGATAGTTTTATCCCTCAAGAGTATGATCACATGCCCCAGACGCTCTTCTTGATTTGAGTTGGATCTGTTTATAAAGACACCACTATAAACAAAAATCCTGGGCTGTTTTTTGGTGAAGTGAGTCTATCGATTAACAATTAGCTGTAAAATTCTGAGTTTTATATCAATAAATGCGGAATGTCTTCCCCTATGTAATGGGATAATTCTATTTGGAAACCCATTTTCAGGGGTTTCAGCTGAAACCCCCATACAAAATGAAAGTGGGGTTCTTTGAAAGTCGGCAGCGCTGGCCGTGATCGGTGATCACTTGCATGGGACAAATTTCTAGGTCACAGCTACTACCACTCAGTCGTCAGTCACATAATATTAATGTCACCGTCCACATTCATCGAGACAATCAAATAATTAAAACTCAGCTGCATGTATCAGCATTGAACATGCTGCATCGTGTTGGTTGTCAACACATGCGGTAATTGAAAATCTGCTTTGCCGGGATGGCATAAGCGTGACAACCCACCTAAAATGCATCTTGCTGCTGAGTGATTGTTTCCTTAAAAAAATGCAGGTACACGTTTATTAGATAATTTAGA